>JAHZMW010003208.1:0-10024 GCA_027743745.1 Alloscopus bannaensis
TGAGCCTGCAATAATCCTATATTGGATTCGGCAGCCTGGACTCTGATCCTTATATCAGATGTCCGCACCTGGTTTACAATACAATACAATACAATTAATTCGTTGTAATTGTCTTTCTGCGTATTTATGTCGCTTTTGGGTGCTATAGTTTCCGTTTTACTTGAAGGCAGAGGAACCAGCCAATTAGGAATAGGAGAGCGTACTTGTTACCAACTATTGGGAGCAGTGTGGAATTTTGTTAATTGTTGTTAAGAGGAAATTATTATATGCAGTGTCTCAATCGGAATTAAAGGCTGACACCCCTCCAATTTTTGTTTGGGAGGTGCCTTACAACAGTGATCATTCGAATATGTAACAACCACAACGTCGCGGAGTTTACTCCAAAGAAATAACGCCAACTCATGATATTCTCCACATTTCACATTGAGCCAACGTGATTGTTGTTATTAGGAGAGTAAAAGTCAGAATACAAAACTCGATACGAGCTTTTGAATTGTCATCGTGGCTCATAAAAAGTTGGATGGGATGAATGCATTCCTGAGAATCATGAAAAAAGAGAAATTGCTTCTTGACTTTTTGATTTCATGTCATTCAAAGAGGCATTGTAATAAATGTATTATCATCATCGTGCCAAGGAGAGGACATTCAATATATGCGAATGAAAATAAGAAAAAAATGCGATTAGCTCCCGGTGCATTTATCAACAATTGGTACCTTTGATCGACTGTCATTGTTTTGAAATGTTTTGAAATGTTTTTCTTACCAATTCAGAAAATGATCAAGTATCAAAGTTACAATATTGTTAAGTAGATGAAGTGTGTCACAAAATTTAAAATCGTGCAAACACTACATATGTCGCCGTTATGTAATTGAGTTTGTACAAGTGATCAACTTTTGCAATGGTACATAATATGGTACAAGTTATGACATGACCTGTGTGTATATGAAATATTGTCCCTAAAGTAACTGTTGTTTTTCTAAAAAAATATTTGGTAAATAAAAAATGATTTTAACGTAAGTTGCATGGAATATCAAATATAGAACGTTACTAAGATTAAACACGTTGAACTAATTTTAACTGCGCAAGTTATTTCAGTGTGAAATTAAAAAAATTAATAACGACGTAAGTTTCTATTGAGAAAAGGAAACTGATATGAATGAGTCCGGCACAACAAATTGAAACAGGTGTGCAAGGTATTCCAACGCATTGAAGACTCTTATTGAGAAAAGAAACTGAAAGTGAAGCACAGGACAACCAGGAGTCGTATCCCAGAGCTATGCATATCAAGCTTGAATATTTGAGTATATATCAAATACGTAGAGATACAAGTAGATATATTGAAAATAGCCCATCATGCCTTCAGGATCACCTTGATGTACACGTCACGCCGAGATTTCATTCACAAACCCTGATGAAGATCATGATGATGATGATAAAGGAACATGAAGGAATATAAAAAAAATCCACAATTAACACCACACAAATATGGAATGCACAATGCTTATTTTACCTTTGGAAGTCAAAGTGAGTAGGGTGGTTTCCCTGGTCCGCACGGAGGCTCATCATTTATCTTTTGTATTGGAAGGCTTGAAATGTTTTCTCACACACAGGAGAGGCACGGAGATAGTCTTGAAAATTAGTTTAGAAAATGAATGAAAAATCGACAATGCTGACAATGACTGTTTGCAATGACTTTTGAGAAATGGAATGTCATTCGTCTTTTCTAAGACGTTGATGCTCCTCTGTTTTGAGAACAAGAATCTGAGAGACAATGAGAAAAAAATAAACACTTTTTGACTCTGCTGCTGCTACTGCTCTATTTTCTCAAAATCCGTTTCACCCTATGTGTGAAATTCTTGTTTTCCCCTACGTCAACCCCCTTTCAAGCCTGAGTTTTACCTGGGTTCTCGATGAGTCGCTTTCATCTCTTTCATCGTCATTAGACATACAAGTAAAATAGAAGAATGAAAGCACAACCACGCAGCTATTTTACTCCTTCTGGAGGATGATGAATGCAGAAGCTGTGTGGAAGCTTCCTTGAAACAGCAAGCGTTTGCATGCACTCACCTTGTATTATTATTATCAGCAAATAATACAAAAAGGCAGAATGACTGAACGAGTATCTTTTTTCTAACCATGACATTCCTGACTGTCAGATACGTAAAGTGTGTGTGTGTAGACTCCCGAATCTTTGACAATTTTTAATCTCGATTTAATGTATAAAACGAACAACATGGTGGTAAAATCATCCCCCTTTGCTTACTGTCATACAGTGAATGTATCTGCAATCTGCAGTTGCATTGGAATCCTCAATGAGTGTGAAATGAGACAAAAAAAGAAACCATTCCTCGTCAAAATAGTGGAGGAATGTGCACTTTGAAATTGGAAAAATGCAATTAACACCTCAAAGGAATGGTAGACACAAATGCACACCGACAAAATTCAACTGCAGTTCCAGTTGCACTTTCTGGAAAGCACCATTTTAATTGAACAGCACTACAGACTGAAACGCTGGAAGTGTGGATACAAGCCGATAATAATATTATGTTTACAGAAACATTGGAAAACAGCAGGAAAAAGTAGCAGCAGGTAACTGGGCAACAGAACCCATTTCGAATGCGTGTATCGGCTAATAAGTGTCTATGAATTTCAGAATGTGTATCTGTAACTGTACTCAGTGTAGGTTTTCATGTTCATCAGAATAAAAATGGAAAGGGATATTTAAACAATATCATCGTCATCATCATCATTCATAAAATAGGAAGAATAGGAGTCAACTCTAATTTTTTTTCTGGCTTGTGTGTAACAACGACATCAATACGAAATATAATATGTTACATCATCCTCATCAAAAAAATGAATGCCTTTTTCTCACTCCCCTTTTGATTCTTTTGTGAGCATGTGTGTGCTCTATAAAGGAAGGGAAGTGGTGGAATTAAGTGGTGGTGGTAGCGGTGCGGTGGTGGAAGAGATGAGCTCGTTTTTTAAGGGCCTTTCTTCTTGAAAGTCAGAGGGGCGTCGGAAACCTAATTTGGAGGTGGGGGAGTTTGGGAAAAAAATGAGAAATTGGGTATGATTTCCCTCAAAAGAACCGAATTGGGAACCACACAATGTGAATTCATTTATCTTGTTTTCCTCTTCGACCTGCTGCATTATCCAGCCTCTTATTATTCTGTTTTCTTCATCTTTCCTCGATGCCCTACAATCATTACACATCAATCTCCTCATCACACCTCCCTTTTTTGACGGCACTCAAAAAGTATACAATACTCATGATGAGAGTTTTCGGGATGATCAACACTATTAGCTTCCATCGTTGGAAAATGAGGCAACGGATGAATGGAGAGCTGGTGAGGAAAAGTTGAAACGATTTTCTTACTTTTAAAAAAGTCATTTCATTGTGAGGCGTGTGAAAGCTAGATAATACGCTTTGTATCAATTGGACGAAGCCCTGTTTTTCTATGATCCTTACGCGAAATTTACTATCGTTATATCTTATTATTATCCTTGATCTTGATAAAACAAGAGTGCATCTCTTTCGTTGATCTCGTGAATCACTTCGTCATACACAAAAGTGTCGTAATTTATGCATCATTATTGTCGTCTTCCTTCCTGGATTATGTAAAGCTGAATCGGAGAATCACTTTCGACAATATAAAGAGAATACGTAACATCCCTTTTTCGTCTTTTTTCTAAATTTGTCATGAAAAATTATTCCTGTCGCTTCGACTGGTGTGTGGCAAGGCAGAGTCTAGGTTGCATAAGCACATCGCATGTTGATTACCTTGTAAAATTACTCTAATTTCTTTCAGGGCTCCACTCTTCTTCGAACCGCTTCCAACTTTACCTTTTTTTTACGGAGGCGACAACAAAACAACACTGCGCACCGTCATGATTTCAAAAAAGAACAAAAAATAATAATCACAACAATTGTTGTGTCCAGTTTCTGCGGAGAGTGTGAGCCATTGTGTACAAACTTGTGAAAACATTTCTTTTGTCCACCAGCTTTGAATTGATCACCGAAAAAAATGGAATGATTGTGTATTTGGAAACTTGAGAGAACAGGATACTCCGTGATCCCCACGGAGTCGGTGACTTTTCGAACGACGGGGGGTGCTCAGTTACAATTTTCCTTGAAATCCGCTCCTGGTCAATCTGGTGAAATGCCAGTATTGTTCCGATGATGAAGTATGGGATGTTTGTGAATAAATTGTGGTTCGAGATCATTACGGCACACCTCAAAGTGGCGGAGGTAAGTGATAAGTGACCTTAATCGAAGGCGTTCCTCACATTTTGTCTCACTCAATGCACGGAGTAAAGAACATTTACACAAAATCCCATTTTATTCAACATCCATCTTGTCCATCTTATATCATGAGTCTATATCCTTATATATACGCTTTTTAAACTTCCTACCATGTATACAACTCAGAATAAGGAATCGCTCAAAAAATTTCATTCCACCCTTTCCCCCTCGATGAATGAAAAATTCAGGATTTGGAAATTAAAAAGCGTAAAAATTGCAGGGTAATTTGCATCCCTGGTGTTCGAGACAGGTAGGGTTTCTTCTTGAAACGACAAAAAAAGAGACAAGTTTTAACAACGCCAAGAAACACAAAGACTCGACACACCATTCCAACTTCCTCTCTCTCCATTATTTCATTCATTCTCTCCATTTTGCCATGTACTGACTGAGTCTGTGTGTGTTTCTGGTGTGCATTGTGTCTCCGTGTGCGTACAGTGTGTGCTATTATTCTCGTGATAAAAAAGAACAAAGGTAATGAAATGACTCGCCTTTTAAAAGATAACATGACATCACAAAGCACCCCAGAAAAAAAAAGCTCAATGTGAATGTGTTGTACTCGTCGATTAACAAAACTGAAAACCATCATCAAGACTCTATGCTTGAGTGAGAGAGCTTTAAAAACAGAGACGGATATTGTTGCGCGTTGTAAATAATTTTGCACTGTTGCACTACATTATTATGAAGATAGATGTAAAAAAGGGGAAAAAATTTGAAGACGTGTTCACTTTTTTCTCTCTCTACTAAAGTACTTCGTCTTTCAAACTTTTATATCACCATGAAGCAACAAAATAGGAGTCATGGACACGAAACAATGTTGAATGAGAAGAAACGAGAGTATAAACTCCTTTTGTGAGATGCAACTTATATCCCGAGTTGGTGGCAAGATGAAATAAAACTCTACTACCAACTTACTGAATTAACTATTATTGTTGAAAAAAAGTCAAAGATAATGTGCATACATATGTCCCAGTCATACTCTTGTAGTTCTTTTCTGCCTCTTTCTGGGAGTTTTTCGTATTCATCCCAACAAAGCTTGTGAAGAGTGATATTTAATAAAGTACAGCAGGCCTCACAAGAGTAGCCTTGGTGTATGTAGTCACTGTAAAATCTGCTCAGGCTTGAAAACATTGTGCGCTTTTTATAGAAGCCATATCATACATCTTTGCTCAGAGGCGCATCATCATCATCGCGATCGTGATGAGTCTTTGAATAAAAAATGAGAGACGATACACACAAGTACGGAGTCTTGTGATTCCTAAACTTATTTTAATGCTTTCCGTTTTCTACACAGGATTCTCACAGATTTGTGCATGTAAGATGTGAGTGTAAGATATTTTTTAAAACTCTCAACAATCCTGTTTCACTCGCGTCTACATGCGCTCATCATCATGGTAAATGACTGCTACGGTCCACTGAGTTTTCAACATGCAAGAAAAAATGCTCAAACTTTTTTCACTGAAAAAAATGGGCAATCTTTCTCGTTTTCTTCCTGAGGATTTCATCCCAGAAATATGAACTGTGGCAGAGTCCACGATTGAACAAGCGTGCGTTTGTATGTCTTCCTAATTTCATGTTGAGACAGCGAAAAAATATGTGATCTCTGGAGTTTTGGTGTTGGCACTTTACTCTTGAAGCGGATTTGACTCGGCAAGCTAGGAATACGTAGACGCGTGATTTTTCCACATTTTCCCCACTGACCACTGCAACATTGTACAGACAAGATTTTTAATCAAAAGATGCCTTCTCAGAGTGTGCCATCTTGAATATTATAGATGTATGGACATTAAATTTTGTGTGTAGACAAATGTGAGTGGTGGAAGGATATTTTATAGAAAATGTTAACGCGCTATAGCCTTTGATACTCATATATTATGTAGCCACTAAATAAATACATATTTAAAGTAATGCTCAGTGTGTTATACATTTATATACACGTGTATATTTATAAGTTTTCAAAGTTTTGACGATTTTTGCTGGCATGAGAAATCCATAACAAAACCCATTTCATGCTTTTACGCATCAGCAACAACGCTCAGAGTTGTCGCCTTGAATATTGTGGTTGCTGAAAAAGTGTTTCTGTTTCAAACTTTATTTTTGTTGAAAAAAAATTAAGGTGAAGTCGTCACAGAAGAAAACCAAAGACTATACAAAACACAAACGGGTGTGTAGCCTTGAGTTAAAAAAGATTTGACCAAATCAAACATTCGAGCTAAAACTACATAGCACGGTGTCATTCATACCGTCTTTCCATACAACTAAGCCAAAAAAGAACGTCGTCAACACCACTTATCCCTGTTTCTCCTTTTTTTCTTTTGATAGTCTTCACTCTGCAAAGAATAATTGAGCATTGAGACGCGAAACTGACTTCACCTAGGCTTCACGATGTATTTAAAAAAAGTCCTCAAACGCTGACCACTTTCCTATATTATATTTGATGACAACAATATAAATAGGTATGTACATATTAGGATTGTCGGATTGCTATTCAAAAGAGAGAAAAAATGCCAAACTCTTTTTTTGGGATTCCCGTGATTTCTTCTTTCTCTGCTCAATTCTTGAGACTGAGGTTTTCATACATAAAAAAAACCTCGATTCTGCAAAAGTTCTGCTGGTATTCTGCATTATGCATGTCCTCCAAACAATGTTCGTAGACAATGCTGAGATGTATCATCATATCCAACAAAAACTCTTGTCTATTGGTATTTTGTCGTCGTCGTCGCTCACAATCAAAATGATTGTCGCCTGTTTCGTAGTGGAAACTCTTGAATAAGATCACACGAACATGGTTTCGTGGTTGACTTTGTTGCCGAGCCTCTCTACGGAGGAGAACGTGGCAAAAAAAACCTATTCTCTTTGCGTGGTTTACTCTTTCTTTCATGCCAAATTGCAGATATGACCGTGATAAAAAGGTATAACAACAAACAAAAAATCATCACTTCGCTAGGTAACCAAAAGCACCAATATTTTTGGGTATAAATCCATTATTTGTGTGCTGTGTGCTAACAAAGTTCATGCAAAACGTTCAAAGAGTTTTAAGAAAAAAAAATTTACGAACAATATGTCTGAAGTCAGTGAATTGGAAACTGATTGTTTGTACATAATATACGGTTGCGGCTCTAAACGTCAGAGTTAATTACTGCTGTCAATAAGATATCTGAAAATGCTTTTTTCTCAAAAATCATTCTTAATAATTAGAATTCACGTAAAATTTGCCTTTACAATCCTGCATGGGAAAACCTTTTTTTCTGGTGGTCTTTTGCACAAACGTGAGTTACTGTGTATCGTTGGAAATTGAAACGTTTCATTGTCTTCGCAAAAAAAAACATCTTCTCTGTCTATGTCTGGGTGAAGAATAAGGTGTGGTTTTGATGATAATCGTGGAAGTTTGGTGTATCGTCGAAATGTCGGTATGTCGGTCGCAGCGTGGACTTTTATATTAATATAGCGTTTTCTCTTCGAAGGACCAAAAATTTTCAATTTTTTCGGCGAAAAGCTCCAAAAAACCTCTTTCGACCGCCTCCACCCTTTCTCTGAGAAGGCAGAGTTAACAAACGCTAAAGCACTGGCTGCATACGATGGTCTGGTTATCGTAGGCCGAGGAGAGGGAGGAAGACTAGTGTTCCGTGATTCTCCAAAAAGTCATTTTGACTGCATCCATATATAATTACTTTCGTCACAGCCGGCGTCTTAGCATGGGCTTCAATTTACATGGATTGGTCACACCACACAATATTCACGACGTTCTACAAATTAACAATAGAGAAAACCATAAACTATATATTTTTTCCTTGTCCTCTCTAATTATATCGTTTGGTATCCCTTGTGACTTGTGGCTGCACGGAGGAGGAATGTCAGTCAGCAGTGTGACTACGATTGTCATTCTCTTGAGCTGACTTGAGCACAATTCCTGAGTCTGACGAGAGCAAACATGTAGATACAGTAAAAACTCATGTTTGTAAGTACCAACTCTCGGAGTCGCATCATCAATGCAGAGCGTCATGAAAGTTTTCTCATTATATCTTGATGCCAGGTTGAAACACTGGATTTTTTACGAGATGTGCGATGTTTGCATACTTGCTTGATTATGGAACAGGATGGAGTTTTTGAAAGCAACTGATTTGAAAAACTTGTTGCTGCTATAATAACCAAAGTCCATAAGTGTACGAAAGGTGCATCCTTGTACTAATTTTAAAAATCGCAAAGTTGAATTCAACTTATGAAAGGAATAGGAGCGAGTACAAAAGATTCAATCACTTACACATAATGTAGCTTGTGTGTCACTATTTAATCAAGATAATCAATAAACATTACGTACACAATTTCGTATGTTTAATAATATCCCATCTGATAATTTCTGAAATTTTGATTTTTTAAATTATCTCTACATTCCATGTAGTATGCAAATGATAAAAACAAATTGATGCAATTTCGCAAAAGGTTGACAAAGTCCCTCAATCAAAATCGCATACAATTACGATTTTCAAACAGGGTTTCTTAAACAACTAAAATCATGACAATCGTGTGAATTCTTAATATGCAATAAGAAATCAAGTTTAAATCAAGGGAATGAATCTGACTTTCTGTTTATTCGCCAACTCGGGATTTTTAAAGACGACAAACAAATTAGAGAGTGGAGTTGCATGCCTTGAAATACTCCCTAATATTTCAAGTTTGTGACAATCATAAATGACTACAAACTCGTAAATCTGGGATGAAAAGTAAGTTTTCTGTAACAGCATCAAACTGAGAATGTGTAACTTTAGCAGTCACATTCTCCCTACCATGTACATATACAGAACACACGCCGATCCTCTTCATGATGATGACAAAATATAAAGTAAAGACATTTTTTAATATCATATAATTCATGGTGAAAATCCATCCAACATCTCAAGTTTCATGGTTGCACAACATTATACAAGCTCTCGTACTTCGTCAGTCGTCAGTCAGAAGCTTGTTGGAAGGGGGGAAATGTTGAGAAAAGAAGAAGACAACAATGTGTGAGAGAGCAGCACGCAACGAGCGAGATGATGATGGTAAAAGATTATAAAAGGGTTGAGCTGTCTGCTGAGATGCTCTCATACCAATGGAAATTCATGGATCGTCTCTCCGCCTTTTATTCCATCAAGCCCATCGCGTCTTCCTATGAGCAATGAGGGAGGAGGCTGTATCTCTTCAACTCAAGTGAAAATCAGCCACAATTCATCCCATACGCACATGAATGAATGCTTGGTTATACTCAAGTTTTACACATTATTCCATTGTACACGTAGAAAAAAAAAGAATACTACTGTGCTCATGGTGGAGGCATGCTTCTCAGCCTTTTTTTCAGTGTGTGTGTGTGGGCAGTCACTTGGTGTGCTTGAAATAACAAAACGCAGCTTCCCTTTCCCTTCTCTACCCATCAATCTACAGAGGACAATGGGAAAAGTGAAGCAAACCATGTAATAACCAGTATTTGTTAGATCACACCTTCTGTAAGTACATAGTACGTATATCATACATTGTCATGACAATGTACGCTAGTTGTGTGCGATATTGAGGTACGACAATGTTTGTGACATGGATGCAATATTATGTAGCCAATAAAAAGTCACTTCTGGATGAGTGCTTTGAAACTTTTTACAAAGGCTCAGATTGCAGCATCCCTTATTAGCCTCAAATTGCCATTAGGGGCCATAAACAAAGAAGCTTCTCTTCGAAGGGGGGGAGGGGGG
>JAHZMW010003209.1:0-46699 GCA_027743745.1 Alloscopus bannaensis
AGATTCATTTGTTCGGGGCAAATTACATCTAACTTTATCGTGTACATTCCAAAATGCAACCGGATTTCATGTGACTCCAACTCATTTGCATGATTCAATGAGATTTTCGACAAAATGATGTTTCCACTATCTCACTTTTTCGACTACATTAGGGTTCCACTATTACTACCTTCGACTACTTAAAATTTCCACTAAATGCTTTCCACTAAATGGTGCTTCTACAAATAGTGTTTCGAAAATCAGACGCCGACCCGTAAACAACAGACTGACACACGCACTTGTATTTTAACTGTAATTTTAGGTTTAAACTATTTGATGATATTTGATTGGTGAAAAAGAAAAGTTTTCGACATTTGTAACACTACTGATAAAATACGTATGCTATTCACTGCCACTTATCACTGCCATTTCTCAGAGTTACAAACTATATTATTATGCACAAAGATACTGGGGAAAATGTGATTTTTCCGTGTCCACTGTCAAGATATTATGTACTATATGGATTTTATAGAGAAAATCAAATTTATAACGAACGCGTCACAATTATGCAGAGTAAAGAGATGCTTTATGCAGCACAAATGAAAAAAAATGTTTCGTCTTTGTTCATTTCCGAGCCAACTTTATTTTTCCTCTTTCCTCCACAACAAACAGAAGAGAGTTGTCAACCAGTTACGGACAAGACGTGTGGGCACCTCTCTGCATTACATTGCTTATTACCATACCACTGCAAAACATTGTAAGCATTTATAAGTTACGAAAAAAGTATATTGTATTATATTATATTATGCTAGCACAATATAAAGTGTTAGTCGACTCGTCATCATCCAACTTGATTTTTATTTACAGTTTTAAAATATTACCGAACGAAGACGACCGAACATCATCGTGGTGTATTATGATTTCACAAAAAAAGTGAGATAATATATATTTTTATGTAGCGCTCAACACTGAAAACCGAAGTCGAAGACGTCGTCGAAGTTAAAAGTTCGAAAGACATTTGACATATTTTTTAAAATAAATTAATAGCCTCTTCTTTGTCCCGTTGTGAATTCGTTGGCATTTTTTTACAATACAAAAACACATATTATTTTTGGTTTCGTTGGAGGCAGTGTTCATCAGATTGAATGTTACCATATCTCTCCCCGTACACTAAAACGACGATATATAAATCTATATCCACCCATTCCATCCTTTTATTCCCCTTCGGTATTTTTTTGTATTTTTTTAACCATTTTTTTGTTATTTTGTGCAAAATAAAAAGACATAGCCACCTTGACAAAAAAGCTCTGTACAGTGGACAGTTTAGCGAGAGAGAAAAATGTGTTACATATCTTATAAAATAGTTGTTTTAGTTGCCAAAATAATTTGGTGTGCTTTCCCCTTAAATATACGTGGGTAATATAATATAGTTTTGATTACTTCATTTTCGAACACATACACACGAACATCAATCAATCAGTTCTTTCGCGAAGGATTAATGATATACACAACCTGGTGTCCAGCAGAAAAGACTGCTAGGCATGACACACGCAGTAGTATTGCACCGTCTCATAACGTACGAATAAAATATTAGTATAGAGAATAACATGTTTTTTTTCTCTGTGCTTCCTGGAAAGACATGCAGTCAACTCACAGTAAATGATGAAGTACTAATAAAAATTACGGACACACTTTTCAATACAACAACTCATTCTCAGGGTCGAGAGGCCTGGGGTGGCGATCATGACGGTATGGGATTTCAACACGTAGCTATTAGCCCCAGTTGAAGTAATTTCGTCCGCAACTCCTCGCCGATCCACACCAAGTGGCCTCCTTCAATGGAGGACATGGCCTGCCGCCACGACGTGAGTGCATCAGCACAGTTCGTGATCGAGTCATTTCTCCGAGCCCACAAGTTTTACTGCATGGCGTCCAAGATGACCAATCCGACACTATACAATCCCGTGGAGGTCCTTTACGACATCACCAAGATGTATGATCACCGCAAAAACAACGAGTTTGTATTCCGAGAATATGGGAAACAAAGAAAAAATATGTGAATCAACGCTTTCTTCATACTTGAGCAAAAACTATAGACTATGTTGGCAAAAAACAGAGTACAAAGAGAAAACAATGAAGTCTGCGAGTGTGTGAATCATGGTCTTTTCACAGCTCAAAAACTCTAATGTGATTTTGGTGTAATGAATTTAAAAATGGGGGAGCATCAAGGAGTTTTCTCACTTTTGAAAAGCAGCGAAAAAATAACGATCTGAAAAGCACGTCTCCACTTGTTTCTCGCACAACTACACTCACAGACATTGTTTTCTTTTTTATTCTCTTCCTCTCTGTTTCATTCCATCAAATCATATTCTTCTGGTGTGTTTGTGTGTGGATCACAAAGTAATTGGGACAATGAAAAATGAGAAGCGAAATAGCTCGAGAAATAGTGTGTTTGTGTGCACTACATGAGAAAGTACTAGACACAAAAGGGAGGGAGAGACGAGAGGAAGTAGAAACAAAGTGGGATTTCTCCCTTCCTCCCCCTTTCTTCCCCCCTGGATTCTTACGGATTTTCTTGAGTTTCTTTTTCTTCTCTCCGTTGATGTCCTTCTTCTTCTTCTCAGCGTATGGAACGTAGTCGATAACGTCGTTGGAGCGGTCGGGCTCCGCTACCGGTTTCGACATTGATGAAAAGGCTGATGCACTTTTTAAATTAGTTTCTATCGGACGGGATGCCGGCTCCATTACATCATTATTCGAGATTTCTTGCTCGGGATGATGGAACACTTCACTTAGCTCGTATTCCTTTACCTACAAGCAAACAGTGCACACTTACAACAAACATAGAGAAAGCACGTCATCCACATGTCGACGCGTATAGTAATGCATCGGTCGCGTTTGCATACTCATTTGTAACTTTGATGCAATTCTCTAGAGCAACCAATACACTTCTAGTCCTTGTCCCTATTTTCCAGCAAAAAATGTTATCTGTGGATTGTTTTCATGGTTTATTGGAATCAAAGAAATTTTTCCTTAGTCGAACGCATTTCTATGTCATTGAAACTTTTCAAAAAAAATGTTTCACTCAAAAAATTGTTTATCATGAGACAAAAAAATGGTAGCGTTTAGTTCCGACAACCAAACTGGAAGTATAAAAGAATGTAGCTCTTTTCAGAATTCTGCGAGGCCATGACTTGACTCCATTTCAGAAGAAAGCACAATGAAAAATTTCGTCGATAAACGAAAATCCTTTCTCCGGAGTCCATTTTAGTAGGAAACATGAAGGGACCCTTGCCGAGCGTATAAAACAACTTTTATCTTTCTCCAGCTTAGTACACACACGCATCACTTGCGTAATCCTTCTTGCTCGGAGCTTTAAATGAAAAACATTACAAAGTACACATTACGCAAATTTCCGTGTACGGAGTACGAATTTTTTTTCTTCTTCACGACTTGTCCCACAAATGGCTAACATTTGTTTTCAAAACCTGATATGAAATCGGTGTGGTCGCGAGCCCAAACTTTCTCCATTTTTTTCTCTCTCTTCTCTCTTGACTTGACGACTACATTTTTTTCCTTTCCTATCCGTTTTGTAAAAATTATGTGTAATTTTGTGGAGAAAGGAGAGTAGTGCGAAGTGCTCGTATCTGTTCTTCGTCTCGAGGCAGAGAGAACACTTATTCAAAAAACAGAGAGAAACTTAAATTCGTTCTCGTTCTTTTGTTCCTTTCGGCTCTTTGTGTGTTCGTGTGTACCCAGGGGAAGTGCCGTCATATTAGTGCAGAAGGAGAGAAAAAAACGGCGAAGAGGGGGGGGGGCGTGGGGAAGATAAACGAAATGTGGTTACATAGTGACAAGAGTAATCCTTTTCCCACAATTGATGAGAGGAGGAAAAGTTACCTTGAGGAATTGAAAAGATGCAATTGAAAGCAATGTTTCTCGGTCACTGTAGTAGAAGGATGATGCCGGGTGGTTGGGTTGTCGAGGTGTGAGTCGCTTCACCACTGCTCGAGGCTCTGTCGCCCAGTTCGGTGATGTGAAAGTGAGTCCTACACGATTTCACCGGGGAAAGATAGAGTGAGAGGAAACAATAGAAGGTAAATGCTTGTGAGAGCTGAATTCTCTCTTGCCTTCGTTGATTTTATGACATGATCAATCACCCGCTTTGCATTTTGATGCGAGTCTACAAGAAGGCTTTCGTGGTTTCAGCACAAGAGAGAAGCTTCTCACTCACATTGCTTAATACACTTGTAAGAGCGGAGGGTTGCTCACAACTCTTCTCAAGGAGACTGTGAACGTTGCAACATATACTTCTCATTTTCTTACCAGAGTCTGTGCCAGCATCCAATGGATCCACCTGTGGACCCGAAAACAAATTACAAAAAAAAAGAAATATATTTGAGATTAAACATTCCTTCTTGCCAGAACCCTTGTCCTGTCACTCTTCCCACATCATCTGCCAATACAAAGTATACAAAAACAAAAATACACTGAAGTTGTATCTCACTTCAATTGTCACGCTGTCTATCCAACGTCCATTCGAGCAAAGGTCGTACCCATCAATCCCAATGAACCAATCAGGAGACGGAACAACACGCGAAATCAGGGACACCTTTGAAAAGCACAGAGAAAGACGGAAGTAATAATACAAACTTTACATTATTGTCGACAACAAAGGTTGTGATTGTAGTGATGAGGAAGGTGTGTTCCGCAATTACTCCTTGCTTCCGCCTTCCTATATTGTTCACGTGGCCTTCCTACCGAGTTATTAGGAGTAATTCGTGTGTCAGAGAAATGCGAAAGAAGAAAGTAAGTGGAAAGAAAAACACCGCTGCTCCTCAGGGTTCACGTGTGTTCACACAGAAAAAAACTGTTGCATTTAACTTGTACGGTGATGCCACCACCTTTTTTTTTCTCAAAAGAACGAGTGTATGAGAAAGAAACAAAGAATAAAATAAATGGAGTCATTAAGCGTTTAATGTCCTCGTGCTGGTACGCATCACTTGTAATTACCCTCATTTGTTGAGCACGGAGTGACAATCTTTGTATTTTCAGGGTGGGAGGAGGTAGACTGTCGTGTAAAACGTATAAAAGGACAGAGATAATATTAAAGTTATGTAATTACTTTCCCCAAAAAGTTGACATATCACTCATTAACAGAGAAAGGAAGAAATGTCGTTCTCTTTGTGTAGACAGAAAAAAACTCAGGTCAAGTCATGCAGGGAAACAAAAAGAGAGAGAAAGAGAACAAGAAAGGAGCATCTTGAAAGCATTTGTCGTCCTCTTTTGTGAAGGATGAGTTTGTCTGACGTACAATGGGAGAACAGAGGTTTTATTTACCCGGGAGTGATTGCCATCAACAAAGAACTCGGCCTCAGACCTGCCAACCCCTTTGGGGATTGCTGGAGCAATGAATTCATCATAAACTCCACCTTCTCCTTGGGAAAGCTCATCAAGAACATCTGACGCTCCGGTTTCGGCAAATATCCGAATCCCTTCTGACGCCACCTTGCCTAGTTGGAAGAGGTGAAAGGACTCGTTATGCGTTCGACCTGAAAAGTTACAAAAAACAACATCAACAACATGAACAAGGAAATGCATGCTTCAAATATTTTGTTTAAAGTGGACCATATGCATTTCTCATGGATTTTTCTCGTTTTCTGCATTTCTACTTAGCAATCTCATAAATTCCTAGGAAAACTACTTTACTGCTGAAAGATCTCTGCGATTTTCGAACCCGAATTGTAGTAGCGTGAAGCTGTTGAAAAACGGCAAAATTATTGGTGAGGGAAAAGCTCATCTTTTAAAGTCAAAATAGCATAATGCACGTCTCAAATATCATTTATGAGAATAGCAGCTAGTAGTGTCTCGTCGAAATCGAAAATAGTTGAGCAGACAGAAACACATTATTTTCTTAACTTTTGGACCCCTTTCCCCCGTCGTGAGGCAAACAAGCTAAAAAAAAGTGTGGTTTCGTGTCAATGCTGAAATACTTGTATCTCACAATAATATATATCTTGCAAGATCTCCGAGTTGTTTTCCTCAAAAATCACTGACGCAATAAATAAATACAGCTGTGCAAATCGATGGAGAGTCAGACATTCTCGTAACTTCTGTTTTGAACAAACCCAGAAAAAAGTGAAGGACCTTATTATTATTATGTTTTTTCAGAAAGCCTACGCAAACGGTTGGTCATCGTTATCCGAAAGGAAATTTCAGTATTTTACCATTATTTTAAATAAGCTGTCAACCTTTTATCCTATATTCAGTTTGTGCATTTTTGGGGTGTATAGAGAGAGAGAAGCTTTCGAGAGAGAAATCAGAGTCAACCTATTTTCTCTCCACTTTTTTCATCTCACAACGAGCAAACATTTACGATTTACTCCTTTCTCTCGGTGTGCCACCATCTTTTGCAAATGTTTGTAGGTGACTCATTTTATCTGGCACATTGACGCGACAAACACCGACGACACGTCGAATGTCACACAATTTTCACCAATATTTTGATATTGATACTTGTCGCAGCTGTGTACTACACCGTGTTGGTTTTTTTTGTGTCGCGTACACACACATACACAAAAACATGTCGATTTTTTCACGTTTCACTTAACTTTCATGATCACCACCACCAACAACCACCCCGTTTGTCTTGTGTGTCCTGGTGGACTTGCAAGCCTTGTCCTAAAAAAATTCGGATGTATATATGGCTGCCTTGTCTATATATCGCTGCGTGTTTGCGAAACACGTCTTTGTTCGAGAAAAAGCCTTATTTTTAATGTTTTACTCTTTTCCTCGATCTAATATGATTGCTGACATGAGTCGTATATCACATATGTTGGCGTTGTGTAACGGTTTTTTTGCCTTCAAAAAATATATGTCGTCAGGGTTTATTGGAATGTACGGAAAGATTGGTGAGCGGGGAGAGAGCGGTGTGTAAAAATAAGGACTCTTGCGCTCTCAAACTTCTTTAATGTGGCACGCATCGGTGACACTGGGACTCGAAAGAGAAAAGGGAAACTAAATTTTTTTCTGATTAAGTGTGTCATCTTGTTTCCAGGTTTGAAACACGAACATGTGCATTCAAGAATCAGTGCGAAAAGTATAGAAAGAAAAGGCACACGTGTACCTATAAATTTCTGTGCTTCTTTTAACCAAATCCTTTACATTCGATACTCGTTTTAATTTGTCTCCTTACGAGAACCCACCTCTCCCTTCCATTATATTGAATAAGTGTGTGTGTGTGTGAGGCGCACAAGTGTCAAATTGTGTGATCGCCTTCATAAAGTGAGAAACATGATCATACTTTGAGTCACAATTTTTATGGAGACATTAAGCACCACCACCACCACACCAAGAGGATGAGGGTTTTTTTTTGTGGTGGAACTAAGAAAAAGGAAAGAAAACGAGCAACACTTACCGCATACTTTAGTTTAGTGGGTAATAGAAGGGAGAATGAGTACAGGAGGGGTGTATATATGAAGACGACAGAAAAGAGAGAGAGAAATCATTCATTCACAAACTTAGAAAGACGACGTACTTTTTTTTACTCCTAAACTGTTCGACCCGTTTGTCTTTTATCTGTGGTTGTGCCCATAAATCTTTCCACAGGTCGCATAAACGGGCCCAAGAGATAGTTAAAAGCGCCTCGTTTTTTTCCCTCTCCGCAGCGTTCTTCTCCGTGTTTTTTTTTTGTGTGCAACTATTTCACAGTCTTGGCCAATATTGAAAGTTTACTAGGGGAAGGAGAAAGGAAGGGAAAAAATAATGAGAGCGTTGTCGGGAAAGGGAGGATGTGTGAGTGGGGAAGTGGAAGAAATCACGTTGGATGTGTGATTCACGTTCCACTAAAAAGAAAAATGTGCACAGGAATTGCGTAGCCTTCATTTTTTTCTTTCTCTCTCTCATTCGTATCGGTGTAAACAGTGTCAAATATTTTCGACGTCATCATCACCGTCTCTGTGCTCCCAAGGGAGAAAAATGAGTAAGCAAATGGGGCTTTCTGCTGCTGTAAGCGGATTAAGAGGTAGACTCGCTTCGTTGAGAATATTTTCGAGGGAAAATGGGATGTGGTGTGAATCAGAGAATTTGAAGTGGAGTCTCTCTAAGAAGCAGCTTCACTTAACTCAATAATCTGTGTGAGACAACCAGACAGGTAAGATTCGAGCTTGCACAGGTTATTACTCTTCTTATCCCTTTGCTCAATAACTCCATCGAATATGTGTTTGCACAGACAAATTAGCGAGAATCAGTCATGTTGATTGTTCTCTGCAGGACATGATTTGCACACGCGCACGCACCCCCACATTATTCCTCAAGATGATTACGAGCAGGGTGAAAATATGTCTCGCTGATACCTCTGAAAAGCACACACAAGTAGACGACAATTGTGTACTTTGGTGTACCTCGATGTCATTCACGTTCCATTACATTTCAGTTTTGAGCTTTCGGATGAAATGTTGCATTGTCATTTCTCTGTCCGCCAACTCTCGAGCTCGTTGTGTCACCCTTTTCGCGATCGTGAAATGTCACCGATATTTCCATAGTCAAATGGACAGCATTTGAGCACTGGTGGTATGCGTATCTCTCTCAAAAAGATGAATTGTAAATATCCTCCCACCTGCTCATGGTTCACTCTTTGAGTGAGCATTGTTGCTCCTATCGATGAATGCGTTGGTGCTAATGCCTTTTTAAATGAGATCGTCTCTCTCTCTCTGCTCACAATAAAGATTACTCAGCTCACAATCAGCTCTCTTAATCTGAGAGAGAAAAATGGGTAAGTTCATTCCCTCAATTTATTCACTTTATAGCGTTAGCACACAAGGAGTTCACCACAAAGATTGACGAGTACGAATGGGTTCAAGTCTCCCAATTACCCTTTACAAGAGGAAATTATTAATAGATGCTCGCTTCTTGACGCAGTTGATAAATGCACCCCGCTCTCCAGGTGAATGACAACTCTGGTTGTCCTCTGATATTGTTGTGGCGACAGTGATAAAAGGAGACAAGTGCAACTTGACAACTTGATTAGCCCTTCTCTCTCTGAGCCCAAAGGTGCATCATTCCTCATCCAATAAAAAATGGCACAACTGTTTTGGACTCATTAGCAGAGAATGAGATGAAGAAAGACAACGCTTTTAGGTCGCTCTCTCCGCCTTCGCTTTACCTTGTCAAAAACAAAACTGCGAGTCGTGGGGTGATGCACAGAGGAGCATGAATTGAGATTAGCTTGCTCCAAAGACAACATAAGCTCACTCTCGTCATAAATACTTTTATATTACCTCATCATGTTTAATGATCTTCGTTGCGTCCGATGGGCTCCTTCCTTAACAAACTTGTTAGGAATAAGAGTAATCAAGAAAATAAAAATTGGACGACGTTTGTGAGCACAAGGAATGCATTTCAATCCTCCAAGAAAACCCTCACGGCGTGTTGGGGGTTATCTTGAAATTTATTCAATGAAAGTGGGAACATTACTAGAGAGAGAATAAAAGCGACCACCTCCACCCCCAAATCTCTGCTCATTAAGGAACACATTTAACTCGTAAAAAGCACAAACTAATATATACTTTGAGAGAGAGCAAAAAGTCGATGTGAAGGACACGACACACACATAGATATCGAAATGATGATGGTTTTTGGTTTTTTTCTTCTTCTCCATGCGTGGGCGGCACACCACCAACGAACGTTGCTTGTTGACCCGCCATCGTCATCTTTGTGAGTGCCGTTTAGGCTTGAGGAAAAAAAGACGGCAACAAATTGAGTTGGGTATGCGCGCAGTACACTTCATTTACGTTGGAATGCCTCCATGCACTCGTGCTGTGAACTATGAAGCAAATTCCTCTCAGCAAAAAAAATGTTTGCAAGGCTCTCTTATGATGACGACAATATTTTTTGAGGAACACTTGTGCCAGTGCGTAACACTAATCTTTCATAATGAACACTTTGCGATGCGAATGGTGTTGGATTACGTCGCTTCAAATATGAGTCGTTTTCTATTATAGCTTCCAATATCCCTACACCCCGCTTCCATTCTAGAAAGTTGCTTATCCTCCTCATAAAGCATTCTTGGTGGAGAAGGAATGACTCATGGATAAAAATATAGGTGGAAAAAATAGGAGTAGTAATGATACTGTGTATGCGAGAGTGTAAATCAAAAGTGGCTCGGTGCTCGTAATTGGACACACAAATCTTTATTGCTGATACATAATACTGGGTGGAATACACTACACGCTGAAATGCGACGAAATTACCATTATGGCGGCCACACACTTCTCAAAGAGATCCCTCACTTTCATTTTCGTATGAAATTAGACAACGCACTCACAAAACAATGAGCCCAAACGGGGAGCTTTTTCTTTGATACGATCTCATTATATCATTTCACTGACCATCAATAATTAATCAATTTCGCGACAAAGGTTGAAAATTGCAACACAGCTCGAAGCAACACATTTTTACAACAGGCTTAATTAGCTTGCGACTCGCGTCTCACGTGCGAACACGTGCAAAACTTTGAACGAAAAGGGCAAATCAACTTTCCACAAATCTTGTGCCCTTTATTTCCCTCTGCACAAAGCCAATCCAAACAGAAATGATGGATTGTGTGGAGGCAAAACTGTTCTTTTGTACTCCTTTCATTTTGAGAAGAGTTGACTCGAACGAAAACGTTTTTGGACTTGTTGCAATTTTTCACCATCTCTCCCACCAACAATTTGCGTGCTTTATTGTCGAGTGACGCTCTTTTGCTTCGACATGCGAGACACAATGTCACAATTGACAGTTGATGTGGTATCCATCTAATTTTCCGAGCGAAGAAAGGTATTCCTCTGTGCAAAAAAAAATTCACTGATGCAAAAGCCCGTAAGACGGGAACTAATCGACAAGGCTGCGGAATTTGTCGGTTGATAAGCATTAGCATTTACAAGGATTAAAACAAGTTTTTTTCTGTTCTCTCTCAGTTTTTGGTTCTATTACGACAACCATGATTACAAGTGTGTGTGCAAGAAAATCTGTTAGTGTAAATGTTTGTGTGCAACTCAGGAGAACCGCACACGTCTTTAATTTTCTATCAATGTTCCACTGATTGCAACCACACCAAGTGTCATTTCACTTGACAATTCGAGGGATATCTTCTCTCTGTCTTAGCAAGTAGTTGAGAGACAACGTTCCCTCCTTTTTGACAATCGCTTGAGCCTACCACACATGCCAAAGAAGAAGAAAACTTTTTTTCTTAATCTTAAAGGCTTCCCTGCTGCTGATACTCTGATCTACGATGTCTTGTCTATTTTTTCGCAGACAATTCCTGTGATCATTGTCATTAGTCTTGTTGCACTGATGCGAGCAACTTTTTTCATGCTACAAATTAGTCACACACTTTGTACCTCGTCAAATGAGGTGGATACGAGATGCAACTTTTCCTAGTGGATTTCTCAACTAGAGTCATGAAATGAAACATGATACATGAGCGAGGAGTAAGAAACTCGACATCGAAGAAAGAAGACTTTGCAAGAATCGCATTTATGATGCTCATTTTGAGTCATCCTTATAAAAAGCGGGGGTTCCACAACCTCTGGGACTTCCTTCAATTTGTTTCAACATTTTTAACCCTCAATCCAGTTGTATGTGGCTTCATCTGAGCCCACAGTGCAATTAGTGTGCGTTGCGACACACACGTATGTATATATTTGCGAGAAAAATTGCATCTTTTCATTTCAATCGTCAAGACAACAACGTCCAATGTACACAGCACTGGCAGAGAAGAAAGAGGCTTGCGAACTTGTAATTAGATAAGATAAAGAACTCCTGCTTTACTGACGACCAAGAGTCGACGAAAGACAAGAGTTGTATGAGACTGGTTCGAGAGAGACGTAGTTAATTGGTACGTTTTCTTACTGGGATTATTTATGTGATTCAAAACAGTTTTCTCATTCACATTAAAAGTGTCACTACTGGGAAAGTCATCGTCAGTCTTCTCTCTTTCTCTTTATATTCTGAAATATTTGTTCCAAGCTGTTTTCCTCTCTCGATACTTTCAGCAATTCATATCGAAAGGCTCAATTAAAGCAATTCTAAATGAGAATGAGCGACGGGAATAAATGTAGGGAAGACGACTTTCTTCAGATATTGGGACGATACACGTCTCCATTAATGTGTGGAGTCTCGTCGGAAATAAAATTGATACACACAATAGTAATTGTGGACGATTTTGCGAGGAACCCACCCCGACTCCGTTCTGGTGAGCCAATCTTGTCCGTAAAAGCATAAAAGATGAAACGATTTCCCACACAAACAGCGGTTTACGACGTCTCTGAAATTTGAAGAGGAGCGAGACTCTTTCCACAGTTTCCTCTCTGGTAGAAAATGGGCGTATTTACGAGTCTTATTTATGAGGAGACACGCATGTGACCGCTTTAATTACTTTGAAAAACATAGGGCCCATAGACGAGATGACAAAGCTTGAAGGAATTGTCAGTATTTCTTAATCTCATCCGGATCTTGTGGCAGATTCAAGGACCCTGAGAGGAATAATAGT
The DNA here is from genome assembly GCA_027743745.1 of Alloscopus bannaensis. Classification (NCBI taxonomy): domain Eukaryota; kingdom Metazoa; phylum Arthropoda; class Collembola; order Entomobryomorpha; family Entomobryidae; genus Alloscopus; species Alloscopus bannaensis. Next base: position 12,512 of record JAHZMW010003209.1, read on the forward strand.
CATAAAACAAAAATCTCAATGAAACTGATACGTACACCTGAGCAATGGACTTTTGATAACGTAAAGAATCTTAATCCTGTGGCTTCGTTTTATTTAAATTTCTTCCCCCACTTGTGCGAGCTTCTTGGGAGGTTATATTGAGACTTGCTCGTTTTGTATTCAAGGAAAGAAGGACTCCCTTTTCCCCCAATCTCTCAACAGCCAATCCTCTAGTTGCTCTTTAGACTTGCTCTCAGTTCATTATATTTTTTCCAAGGAACGGATCAAGTGGTGTGGTAAAGTGGAGTGCAAATAAAAAGTCGACTTCATTTGTGCGGGTGAAAAAGAGAGAAAGATAAAGAGAGAGAAAGAAGGCAGTCAATTAAACTCGCAATCAGTACATCTCAATCGTCGTCATCCCGTCGTCGTATTTTTTTCCAATCCCATTGGAATAGATACACGTATAAACAACATCCATCCAAAGAGAGAGTTGAGAAGGGGGAAAAAGAGGAGAAAAAAGTAATAAAAGACAGGCTTTCTCTTGTGTGTGCAGACTGTACACCATGTCATTGTGTAAACTGATTGGGGAAGAGCAGACATTCCCTCAGAATTGAGAACGTGAACGACTCGCCGTGTTTACCAAAATGGGAAAACGTATTTAGCTGGCAAATTGGCATCTAAGGTCAGCCAATCACACCACACTCGCATTACAATGAGGCTAAAGAAAAAGGAAACGTCAATGGAGAAAAAAGGAGTGCTTCTGGAATGGAGAAATTTGTGTGTATGTCTTTCTCACTCTCTTGAAATCAGCGGAAGTACATCAGTACACTAGGTTATTATTACATAAGGCGAAACAGCATCTCTCGTTTTTTCTCCTTGATTTATTTCCAGACTTTTTCCCAGAACGAGAGAGAGAGACAGAGAGAGATTGAGTGAGTTCAAGAAAGAGATGCGTGTCAAGATTGTGGGCTGACATTTTCATGGTGGATTCTATTAGCGTCGATACTGCCCGATGAATGGGAATTGACAAATGGGATGCAACGAGAGAGGGAGCAAGAATGAGAACGAGAGAGTTAGAGATGCAACGGCATGAAAGAGTGCACTTCACTGCCCTGTTTGTCTGTGAGGATGCTCACTTAATGGAGATTCGTCACTAACGTCACTGTTGTAGAAGCAAAACCACGTAAATCTCTAAATGCGATGTACGAGCCAAGTCGTTCCACGCTTTTCTCTCTTGTACAAATATTGTTAACTGTGTGTGTGTGTGGTGGCATGTGGGGATTCGCTTAGCGGTCAGATGTCAGACAGGAGTTATCACAAACAACAAACAAAGATAAAACAGTATCCAACTAGTACGGCTTTAGGGGGCATAAAAAGCACACCATTTCCGACGCCTCCGTGAGTAATCTCAAAAAACTCTCTTGCACAACAAAGATAAAACTCCGAAAATTTTCAGAGAAAAAGAGCTATTTGGGTCCGAAATTGACGCTTTCAACGTAGTCCACTCGAGTCGACGTTCCTCGGAGTGGAACACACACACATAGTTTCGTGATTTATTGTGAAACAAACTAGTCGCATTAGCAACAAAGAGTTAAGAAATGGGGGAGGCTAATTCATGTATTGATTTTTACGATCTCAACAAATAATTTCTTGTTCAGAAAGGTTTGCAAATAAACATCCTTCGAGAAACGAGCTTGACTCCATCATTTTCCCTCAAGTTGTCAATACCAAAAATGGACAGAGACCAGAGAGTGGAATAAATATGTGTTGATGACGCGATAACTTGGAGTTTGACTTCACTTTACATTTAACATTGTCTCTGCATACTAGTGTAACTTACTTTTTTGCGAGCACCTATATAGGCATTCACTTCGCGATAAAGATCGTCGTCGTGAAAGCCATAATTTTTTTGTCAGATCACACATAAAACTAGGGTAATCCCGGAGAAAGGAGGAAAATTTTATGGACATGAGTGTGTAGAGCACTCTTGTCAAAATGGGGTTGTACAATGTCGTTGTTCCGGATGTGTGATCCCATCATTTTGATGACAACAAGGAGAAATACACAACTGCATTGCTGCTGAGCTCATTTCCTTCTTAAATACATAATGCACCGACATATTGCAGACTGCAGCAAGCATTTCTCATTCTGCTCGTCGTAGTGACCGTAATGATAGAAGCCCACCCATTTTTCTCAAAGGTAACCTTTGCGTTTACTGTGAAAAAGTGGACAATGATTGTATTCGTATGGTGAGAGGGAAGAGAGTTGTAAAAGTATCGCCAAGTGTTTAACTACCTATTAAAAGAGTCGTGTTCCTCTCAACCTGTGGCACCAACGCGCAATTTTTTTGTCGGGGTTTTACATCCTCGGCTAATGTGCATGTTGATGACGTGCGGAGAGAAATAGTGGAAAAACTGGAGCAACTCTCTGGTTATTTCTCCCTCTGTAATTGCGATTATTTTGTAGTGTCATTGTGTGTGTGTGAGAATGAGCACAACAAAAGTTGGCTCATTCCGTCACCCTGTGTTGCGTATGTTATACACAGTTTGTGACGAGGATTGTATCAAAATGAGACACACATTGACAAGCCTGACTGACTGATCAGCTAAACAGTGACAACGACTCCTTTTCATATGTGTCTGCACACGGAATCGGGGGAACAAGGAGTGTGAAGTTGTTGTGTTTTATTGAGGTGGTGGTGTTTCCAACATCATCGATAGACTTTGGCACTACTGCCACTATTTTTCTCACACATTCCCATACATCTCCTCCACACGAAATACTTCCCAGGAATTACACAAACATGCTGTTGTGGGTTTCGAAGCTTATCCCTTCATGTGCCCACGGAGCCGTGTTTATCGACTTTCTATACGTGTGATTTGAAGGGAAAACGTGTATATTTATGTGTATGCAAATACGGGGGAGAGAGACGAGCGACACATCACACAATTCGAATAGGTAGAAGAGAGGTCGTAAGAAAAAATACTCTTGGAGCACCCACACCATGGCGTAGTAGGCCGATTTTTTTTATTTCTCCTCAACTTCAATTGAAGCACAAACACACGAGATCCACTGTCACTTTCTTCTGCCTTTTAATAAGCGTTCAAAAAAATGTAATACAACTCCGCACCACCATATAGCATCACTATGACTACTGACTATAGTGAGTTGTGGTAGTTTTTTCTGAAGGAATGAAATGGCAGTGAAGAATTATAGTGAGAGCAAATCCTCCTGTTGCTTATCGTGCTGAAAATAGCTATCGAGCCGCGTCGTTTATTTTTGACAATTTAACGTGACTCTCTACGAGCATATCAAAACATGGTTGTGTTTTCTGTCACTCTTCCCTTTTTTCCTTGCTTCTATACCATTTTCACAAACACATTGGCTTTTCCTATCCGAAAATCGTCTAAACTCTTCATAAGCACGCACTCTGTGTGACTCAATTTGTCACAATCTTTTTTTTCCTTTGCTAATCAACTCTTTTCTCTTTTCTGCATCACTGTGAACATCATGGAATATTATGAAGAGGGAAAAGAAACAAAAACAAAATATGCAAGTAGCTCTCGAGCTCGGATGTAACGTATCTCTTTCTTCAAGCCACTCATTATTTCATCAGACACTCATCAATTTTCGTGCCCCTTAAAAGTTTCGTGAGCCTCTCTAACCCAGTTTTGTATCCTTCAACCCATCAACATCCTCATTTGACACTCTCCATCACAACTCTTTGCACCCACTGGCGAACAACAGCATATTTGGGGGGAGTGGATCAAGTGATGTTGATCCTTTCTAGTGTTCTCCACGAGACAAGGAGACACGAGAATAATTGCAGGTTTTTTTTTTGTGGTTAGTGAAAATTGCATGCGATAATCATCATCTTTTGTCTCGTAAAAAAGGCGACAGAATGAAGAATCTGTTGGCGCTGAGATTGGGGTCCTACGTCACCAACTACATGATAATGTCATTTGTTGCATTTGTGTCTCAACGTGCTCCCTTCCTCTTCGACGCTCTTGCGAATTTTTCTAACATCGAGTTCATGACGCTTGCAAGCCTAATTAGAATGGAGTCTTTTGTGGTTTATAGAAATGATTCGTGGAAGGACGTTTGTAAACGTTATGGAAGTACTCTCTCAACTCTTGCAGACGGAGAAGATGCTGGGAATGGATTTTGCTCGTCTTTTTGAGAGAGATGGAGAAAAAAAACTGGTGAAAATATGCGCGTGACGACAAATGATTACGTAACACGAAGACTCATCTCTCACGTTCCTTCTTCTCGCCCGATTTTGCTCAATGTTTTCCCCTCAACTGAATTCATAATCATTCAAACTTCCTGGTCTTCAATAGGAAACCCGGAATCCATAAATTGTTACAATATTTCTTTTAAAAAACGAACACTTTTTTCGCGTGTACGCTATATATTATTTTGTGTGTCTAAAAGAAAAATTGTAAAACGAAATATATGTTCACGCAAGCTGACGCTTTAGATTTCCTTCACAAATTTAAGGTTGTGTGTGCAATCGATTTTTTAGACAAAAGTCGTTGAAAGACCGTGTTGATTGTGTATCCAGAGAAGAATTTTAGGAAGAAAATCTGTATCATCTCTTGCGTACGCGGGAGTGACAAGATACTGAATGGCAGAGGAGAGGAGAGGTGAAGCTCGTTCTCATATTTCTAATTCATTTAATTAGCCTCTTCTCCACGAGACTCTTTCCCAATTTTATTGTTATTACCTTTCCCTCATTTATGAGCCGTGTGATGAGATGAGATCAATGACTAGTTGACGAGTGTAGAACGCCAGTGGAGAGAGTAATAGAAACCACGAACAAGGACGGTGCAGCCATGAAGCTACCAAACACACAGCGTCATCGAACACGACCGTGGTTAAAAGATACACCTTTTTATTCTCTTTTCTGATGTGAAACTGAAGAGCGCATTTTATTTTCTCCCATACGACTTTCGTGAGAGAAAGGGACACAGAGAGAAGCCTCATCAATAAATTCTTAAGCATCATGCAGACAGTTAACTGGCTCAAAATTTATGCTTTTTTTCTTCTCCGATCTTGGAGCGAACAATGAAAGTTATAGCAATGAAATGAATGATCCAATTTCGTTTTTTCTCCTTTCTCTGTGTGTCTTCTCTCGCATTTCATCGGTGGATCATGTGTGGAAGAAGGGACATTAAAAAAAGGAGGAGGCTATTTCGTTGGGACGATGTTCGAGCCTCTGTTTTTAACGTTCTTCGTAGATCCTTATCACGAGTATATTTTTTTCTCTTGGAGAAATCATGCCTCAGTGCTGGAGAATGGGAGTGCATGTGGCGTGTGTTAAAAAAAGAGTGACCCATTTCCTTACCTACTAATTTCGACCAGTGTGCTGGAGGTCTCCATTCCGGGTAGTGTTTGGGGAACCTCTCGCGAGACCAGAAAGTGTGCACAATCACACGGTACACTGTGAGACGGTCTGGCTGGCAGGAAATACTGGTAGTGGAATGAGACGGCTTCGGCAAGCCGACAATCACCACGATGAGGCTCAATAGCCCACTGGTAGTAAAACTTGACCACATGATCAGAAAAAAATAAAAACCGCTTTCTCTCTCTCTCTCTCTCTTTATCTGCTCTACAGACTTGTTCTTGAGGAAGATTTTTTTTATCTCTTTACACTACTCGACTTGTCTTAACGTTTCCACCATGCCCCCACCACCACATAAAAAACTGAAGGTCTTTCTTTTTCTCTCTTTCTGTTTGTTTTTTGTTAGCTTGATCTTTGAAAGCTGGCAGGCTTAACTCTTCCACTACCGTTTATCTCTGTGTGCTTAGATACAGCTCACAACATTTTCCAGCGCGGTAATAGCGACGACAAAGAGAAAGAAACAGAACTCAGGAAAAAAAATCGTCAATGAGTCCCAAATGGCCGGAAAGACAATCCTCTTGAATATGTATGCCACTCTCTCAGTGTCTCTACCTCTGCAATTGCATCACTTTCACAATCAAGTCAACTCTGTCTCTCCACCTTAAAGATATGAGCACATCGTCAAGACTTACATAATAGTACTCGTTGTAGGTCACTTGAGTCAAATTAAGTGAGATTCTTTTTCAACCCAACTCACAAGTGTTGAGGGGTAGACAAAGTGTGGCATATAAAGGGGAAAATGAGAATAGGATGGACTCCCACAAACATCGACAGGATGAAAAGAAATTTGTTTGGAAAAAAAAAGTTTTTAATAGTATTTTTTTAAAGAGAGAACTCAACTAAAAAGAAAAAAAAATTGGGAAACGAAGAAAAAAAACTGAGAAGGAAAACGTATTGGATAGAGAGATGATGAAGAGTGTGTAAGTGAGAGAGGAAAAAAAGTATCGTTTTTCCACAACTTCTTCGTCTTCTTTGTCACCGCACACTTTGTAGACTGCTTGTCTCCGCTTGTCTGACTGATGATGTGAATGCAAACAGCTCATCGCCACCACTTGAAAAAAGTCAAACTTTTTACCCACACCACCACTCACTAATCCACCTTTACCTATATAAAAATGGAGTGAAGTTGGAGAGAGATTTGGCGAGTGTGAGTGTGTGTAAAGAATTACGGAGATGCAAAAAGGCAAGCGAGAGACAGAGACAGATAGGACAGAAAGTGCTCTCCATGGCCAAGACACTGGGTTGGCCAATTCCTTTTTCTGCGATCGACGATGCCACCTAAAAACAACATACATACAACTTCACTCACTGCAAGCCCATCCTGAAGAGAGTGAAGGAGAGTACATCATGTTTGCTGGTGTGAGGATATACGAGTCTAAGCTCTTCTCAACAGCCGAAGAAACTCATTCATTTACACCCATCATCTTCTCTGGCATAGTCCCAAGTGAAACGAAACAGGACAAAATCGTCAAGTCGCTTTTTTCTACACACACATACACATGAGATGCAAGTCTCTTATAAATATGCAGAATACGGAGCTGATTTGCATTGCAACGCTCTCACACGGAGAGCGCATATGATGTACATACACGCCACCAGTTATTGAGATGCAACTCTCTCACTTTTTGTCAGCGTTTTATAAGACGCACATAATATGAGCATGTAAATCAAGGGTGCGAAGAAGTTAAGTAACGTTCTGCAATTTTCCTAGACTCAGTCGCTTCTGTGGTGGCATTGTGCTCAAATGAAACAATGGTGAAACCCGGTGCATACATGCTGATCATCATGGCGTGGCGAGAGTGCAATCTCGAAAAAGTGCAGAGAATATGATTCGCTGTCAAGAAAAATTGATGAGTTGATATGTTTGTTCTTGCATCCACCAGACCTTCTCGCTCCCTGGGGATGATGACTATATTTGAGTGTGTGGGATCTCCTCTGACATTGTCGATTTCCATCGGAGTCATTTACAAAATCACTTACCGATTGATAGCTCATCCAGATGGAGCATGGTCTCTCTGTTCGTGTCTGAGAGAAGAAGTCGTGATAAAATTGAAATCAGTCATGTAGATTTTTTAAAAAATATATATATAATGAAGCTTGGTTCAATTCAAGAGCGCTGCCAGGAAGTCTTCGAGTGACGTGACATTCGCCAAGAAAAAGGCTCAAAGATCAACCAATATGATATGCTTGCATAACAATTTAGGTGAGTTGTGAGACAACACGTCGTTGGGAAATACATCAAAAAAAGATAGACATCGAAAAAGAGAAAGATTCTGTGTTTTTTTTTTCAAAATAAGAAATGTGTCCCTGTGTCACTTTGTAAACTTCGTGTACGAAGACTAAGGCCTAATCGGACAGCACCACAGGGTGGTGGTGTTTTTCACAATGTTTCTTTTGTTCCATGAGAAAACGCGAGCGATTCCAAAGACAAAAAGAACAATGATCTTCGTTTTTTAGGTGTAGACAGTCGTCGTATTGACACGTCAAGAGGAGTGCGTTTCGCTTGACAACTTTATTAGATTAGTTATCTCCTCGCACACACTCAGTCCTATGGTATCTTTTACACGAGGTCGTAAAACTGTAGGGGAGGTCTTGACAAAGTCGGCAGAAAAAATGACACTTTTCAGAAAGAGAGAGAGAGGAAATGATGTCTTTATTCCGTTTAATGTTTATTGTATGAACATACACACGGATGAATACAAAGGGAAGATTATGGTGCTTAATAAAGGAGAAATATAAGGAGCTGAGGATTCTCCGAGTGTTGTTCGAGTGAGAATGATGTGCAAAAATCTGCATCATTGCGAAAAGAGACGCACTTGACTGTTCTGTTGGAGTGAGTGTTCATCTCACAAATCAAGTGTGTCTGCGCTTTGAGTACAAATACTCCTTCCTGTAATGTGCGTTTTTTTTCTTGAGGAATGCGAGACTCATCACTTCCCGTTTTTTTCGCCTGAAAAGCGAAAACCACATTGTGCACACCTTATTACACAAGGTTTACAACTCATTCTCACTCTGAGAAGGGAGAAACAATGCTCTCAAGTTGTTGGCAGGATGGTTCCGAGATGATGACATGTGAAAGGAAGCATAATTGCTTTTGAACGCAAACACACACAAAAGACGTTACAAATGTTGTGGAGGTGTGTCATCCTTTGTTTGGAGGAGAGAACTACTGTAAGTCCACCTCTTTCTGTAAAACAAGCACAAAGTGTGCAGACAGCTAGTTACAAGATTAACTTCAAATTTTCCAAGATATTTTCAAAGCATTGCAGGCCATTTCCTAGATGTTCATGGATGACCTGAGAAAAACAAAAAGATGAGAAAGCATCTCCTGAAAGCGTCAGGCCTCGCAGAGGGCTCCAGGGTGAGTTTGGTGTGTTTTGTGTGCGAGTGAGTAATAAGTGTGTAGGAAGTAGGAATTCACGCGACATGACAGGGAAAATATCGTGTTTCTCTTGTCTCTCTCAGTTGAGAGAGTAAAAGTTTCCTTTAAAAACGTGTCAAGGAAAACTCGAGGAGTAGGATGTACGATAAAAATAGCAGTTAAAGAAACAAAAGTTAATGATTAATAGCCTTTTAACCCTTGCATGGTTGAGATGAGATCACAACAGCGAAACGAGAAATACTCAAACGACCCACTCGCTCGGGAAAAGAGTTTCGGCAGATGTGGTCTTCCAAACGACTCTTGCTCTCACTGTACACACTCTGAATTGAGGTGTAATCAAGTGGGTTGGGCCTGCGTAATGAGTGCGATGTGAAGAAAAGAGTGTCGGGTTCCTCAACTTAAGTTACTCACCGCTCTCGACCATTGGGAGGAGAGCTCAATTATTTGCAGCAAAAGCGGAATCTCATCATTTAGTCTGCGATACCAAGGAAAGCAAGTGCTGAAGCCGTATTTCAAATGTCAATCACAAGATTAATCCAGTTTTTTGTCAAGAGTAGAAAAAAAATGCAAATCACTTGGATACACGAGTAATAATAATATCATTGTCGAATAAAATGGAGATTGGTTGACTGCATTAAAGATACAGTTAAAAACTATTCAAAATGGCTGAGACAAAGGCTGATGACAAAACTTCCCACTTCAATCCAGTAAGTGCCCTAGTCTCACCGCGATCCAAATCGCTGTGACCACTTTGACGTAATGAAGTTCGTCTTTGTGAATTCATAAAAAGATGAGAAAAATGGTCGTAAAACGGAGAGCGTGTGTATGCACACTTTTATGACTTCTTATGTGCATACGTTTTTTTCCTTTCTCGTAGAAAAAAAAACTATACACTACCTGCGAAACATATCTTTACCACGCACTTGATGCAAAAGCATCAAGATGAAAACGGGGAGACATATTTTTATTTCATTTCGTAAGCATAAAAAATTCTTCAATCTCACAAGAGCATATTTAAAGTCCACCACTACTCCATAAATCCTTGTTTCTCTCTCTCTAAATAATAGTGTTGGCTATTGTCGCTCTCATTCCTCTCTCTCTCTCTCTCTGTCTCCCGAAGTTTTTTTTTTGTGTTTTGGTTGCTGCCTATTTCATTTTGCCCTTATTTGGAGATGCTTTGTCGATTTGCTCTCATATGGAATTTTATTAGTTGAACTGGATGCAGACAGGGTGTAAAAGGCAAAACATCTCTTGTGCATCTTGCTCTCTCTCTCTCTCTTTGTATCATTTTTATATGCTGCTAGAGGTTGCGCACATGTTTGTGTGGGTTCATTCACTCAAAAAATATACTTAATAAAATATGCTTCGAACAAGAATAGCTACTTGCTTTCAACCTTTTTTACTCCTGTCTTTTATGGAATACCGCATGAGATCATCTTTCTCTGTTCTCGACAGGAATTACACACACGCTCACGTTATTGTTTTAGCGTAATTTTTGTGGCTCTAACAATCGGCTATGGAGATATGATACCCTTATTTAAATATAATCCAAACGGTGACCATTTTCATCGTTTGTGTGTCTCCTCTTTTGACACGTTCCATTATTTCAGTGGACTAATCAAATTTGATGACGTGAGTCACACAAACACGTCGACTTCTAATTCTCTCATTCAATATTTTTTGGTCACAATGGATTAGAGTGAAGTAACATAATTATTTGTTATCTTTTTTATAGAAAAAGTTTTGTTTTAAAAACAGAAATATCACTGCTTCTCCCATTACCAACAGCGGTCATACAGTCAAAAAAATCTTTCCTATTTCACCATTTCTTGGTGAGCTTCACATCCCATAACGCGAACATAAAGCAAGCACATGTGTGATCATAAAACTTTTCTTTAAAAAAAAAAGAGTTATCCTCTTTGCTCTGTTCTGGACAAAAAAACGACGATTTGTAAAGTCATCTTCTGCAATGCCGAGTGCAAGTTGATACTGTACGAAGAGAGAATTTTGTATTCAATTCATGATCTCTTTTTCCTTTTTCCTTCGTCATCCAACTTCATCGAAGTGACCATTAATATGAATGATGACATTTATTTTTTCCTCTTTCTCAAGGAACGTGCTTGGTCGTCACATTGCGAGTGTTAGAGCCTGATGTACATATAGATAAATAAGGGCACATATTATGTACATCATTGTGTGTCACATACTTTCACAGGATTACACATCACAGCAGTGGTGCGGGTATGTCTCTCTATCTCTGGAGATTCTTGAAACCTCATCACGGGAGGTTTGGGAGATGGTTAAAATGGATGAAATTGGTAGTTTCAACTTTTTTTTGATGGATCTTCATCCACGTACGTCCCATCATCCCAGTGCATGCACACTCGCAGAAATACATAGAAACAGAACGGATGCAGATCTTTGGTCCTTTTTTATGTAAACGTTGAAAAACGTAGGGATGTATGGAAGTTGTGTTTCGCGTAGCGTCCCTTTTGGATTTTCGAGTGAAGACAAGAGTCGTGTTGAACGACGAACGCAATTTTTGAGGGCTTGTTCAACATTGAACTCATTAAATGTTTACAAGCCATATTCCATGTCGTCGTCTGAGCTTAATACAATGATTACATTTCGTCCGGGGTGTAACAGAAATTGTCTCAGTATGCATAATGCGAGGGAGAGGTAATAAAAGTGTACATGCAATTTGAAGACAAACTTTTATTTTTTGTGTTTGGCAAAACCTTAACTGGAAAAAAGGTCCAATCGAGTAGTACAAAAAAAACGTCGTCGTCCACTATATTGTTTCCTCACCTTGTTTTGCCGATTTTGGGGGAACAAGACACATCTCATTGGGAAGATGAAGAGATTGGATTGAGCCAAAAGGCGAAAACCCAAAAACTTCTCCGACACCGTGAGCTTGCTTGTTCGCATTTTTTTGTGTCTCTCCTCTTATCTGATTTTAATTGAAGAAAAAATGTAAAAACACACATTTCCCTGTTATCAAGAACAGAAATCATGTTTTGTTTCACTGAGCGTCGCATGTTCACTCTCCATTTATATATTATTTCCACACTAGTTTTGCTAATCGTGTGTTCCTTGTTCATTCATAAAAGTAGGTATTTTTTGTTATTCTCTCTCAGAGCTACGAAAAAACCCCATTGTCATTTATATATATGGCTTGATGGGAAACACTAATTTAATGTGTTCACTTTAAACGATTTTTTTCTCTCTCTCATCACAACTTAATAGAGGTTAACAATAGAATGTGGAATGGCCTATAAAACATACATTTGTTATCCTTGTGACAACTCCTAACCGCAGTTGCCATTGAGCGAGCACTTTGCAAGTGAATTAACTTCATCAGATATGCCCAGAAAGCGTAGCCCCTTTTAATTAAATCCTATCAAATTCCCATTGACGACTCCGTTACGCGAAAACGAAATGTGGAGTAATAAAAACGTGTCTTGTCTTCTCTCCCTTCGTCATCCAATTTACTAAAGATATTCAATTAGACGAGATTATTAACGTGCGCTCCTCCAAAGTTCATTAAATTTATATTTTTTGTTGCGTGTGTGTCTGTGTCGATGAACGTGCCTGTCTGCATGCCTCGTTCTGGTGTGTGGCGTGTCTTGACAGTTTTGTATTTTGATTTGCAACCAGCGAACAAATTTATTTCCATATGCTGACTATCTCGTCTCTCTCGTCGTGGTTTATGAGCGTTGGACAAATCTCGTTGAACTCATTCCAATTTGAAGATATTTTTTTCATTACAAAATGCTATAGCTTTTTTTTCTCCCTCTCTTACTCAATCTACTGCTCATAACGGGTAACGGCGAAACAGAAATGTAGTTTTCTTCTCTCTCTCTCTCTCTTGCCTTCGTCTAAAAGAGAGCGAGAGAGAAATAAAAAGAGAAAGGTGATCATGATATGCGGCTATATCATTTTATCAGGGATAGAAGCATAGAAAGCATTTTGTACTGAGGAGGAGACTATGGTGCTTTATCTACATCATATTACACAGATATTATTGAAGTAATAAAAAAATCTCTTTTTTTCAAGAGTCGTTTATCCCTCCCACGTGAGAGCGATCTCGCATTACTATCGGTTACACCTTCGTCAAGAGTATTGGTAATCAGAGAATGTGAATCATAACTTCTTTGACACTTTGGTTTAATGGCGAGATGAGTTAGGAGAGAGGGTGAAAAAGACAGACAGATTGGATGCAGACAGACAAGACATAACGACGCACATAATGTCATTTGAACATCATTCATCCCAGCCCGAGCGTCACACTGTCATCTACCGTACACTCAACTTGTGTGCCACTAAAAACCGTTAAATTGTTCAGATTCGCAGATGGGATGGAGGAAAATGATCATTTCTTTGTAGAAATGAAAATATACAATATTTCTGAGAAAAACGTTGAGAAATATTTTTAAACAAAATTAGGTCGTCATATCTTTTGCTCTCCTGGCGAGCCCTTGTGCTCCATCCTCCTCTGTACCGATAACTGGGAGGCTCATTTGACAAACGTTATAGTTTGACGCAATAAAAGGGCCCTCTGAAGATTATCATCAGTGTCATAGTTAGAGCTTCAAGCGACAAAGGACACATTTGTCAAGAGGACGACATGTCGTATAAAACACCCTCATCTCCTCTGAGTCCTTATCGTCGAGAGGAGCGACTCGGAAAAAATTAGGTGTGTTCCCAACTGTTTTTAAGCTGATATCTCACATTTTGGACATGATGCCATCATGATTTGGGAAGCACACACACACCTCCATCACGGTGTCTTGGGTGGTGTACATATCACTCTCCACACTTGTTTAGCATTGGCTTTGGGAGTGGGTCTACAAAATGTAAGCTAAATTTGTGTGTTTTTATTCCACAGAAGAAAAAAAAATGAACAACTGATCTCGATTCAGTTGAAATGGAAACATCAATGAGACTCATATGCACAGAAAGCACACACCTCAACAAAGAGAAGGAGAGGAAATCGACATTTATGGGAGTAAAATGGTAAAAAGCCGTATGAGCATCGGGATGAGTGCGTTGATGTGTGTTGCAAGCATAATGTAAACGCTCGTTAAACGTCCAACCTTGGATCATTACTAATTTCACATTTGCGTCCAACATGCAAAACTGAAGGCCTCCTCGATGATGCGATGATGATGTGAGCACGAGGAATGCATCAATGAAACTGCATAATGCCTGAAGCTGCGAGAGTGAGAGTCTCTATGAATGGAAAAAATAGGTAGGATCCTTCTTATAAATGCGCGTCCCTCTTTCTTTCTCTCTATCGTGTCGTATTCGTATCGCTTCTCTCTGTCGCTCTGTTTCACTTTGATGTGACACAAAATGTCAGAAGAAAAAGCGCCACGAACAAACCCTTTTGCGTGGCTGCACCCTCCGCGCATCATCCCCATCTCTAACTCTCCGCGCAGAAAAAAAGGAATATATAAAAACGAGCTCTCAATCGTTTCTGCCTGAGTACAAAAGGCGACGTTAATACATTTTATTATTATGTTGGAGAAGGTTAAAAATCAAGTTTATTGTGGTAGACGACAAGAATCATGATGACTTCAACTTGATGTGGGGACTTCCATATTTGGCAGGAAGACCATATTATAATCTTCTCTTTTTTCCTTCAGTTTTCGTCTTTGAAAGTTAAATAGGTGCACCACCAAAAGGACCGTGAGTTGATGCACATACGTTGTGTCTCCATGAGAAGAAACCTGTGAGCACCTGTGTGTGCTCAAAAAAATCTAATAAAAAATTTGGAGATTTCTCACTCTTTGACTGGGCTCACAGGGAGTAGCTTCGTAGTAACTGCACTATTATGCATTCATCAGTGGCAATGAATAGTTAAAAGGTGAATATATTTTTGCATGACGCCGTTTTTACGGGAGACAGAGAGTGTGATGATCAATCAACGACAAAGTGGATGAATTCAAGTAGCCTTTATTTTTCACTTCGAGACGAGTGATGATGCAGTAATGGTCAATGAAATCGTGCTACTTGGAGCTTTTCCTGGGAGTTTTGTCAGTTCGAAGAAAATAGGATGAAATGTGAATTTTGCAGGAAAAACGGCCAAATTTTTATCGCAACTTTTCAGCGGTTCAATAAACATACACCTGAATAATGTTTTAAAATAAGACCATTTGCGCAACTAGCTTGGCTAATTTTACAAAAGCTCCAAGATAGACCGCTTGAGACGATCATGATGATGACCATGTCATGATGATCCCATTCCATATTCATTTCTTGATATCACTCTTTCTCTTGTACTACACACTCACAACGATATAAAGGTTAAAAATCATGTTCGCCACCATCCTTCGTGTTGTACTTTTAATTACGTAACGTTGTCAACTGGGCGTCTCAAGACAAGTGGATTGTTCTCGTTACCTTTGAGCCCACACAGCTCCCCACACGAAGAGGATTGAAGAAGCAGGAAGTTGGATAAAAAAGGTTATTAATTGTGTCAGCGAGAGACAAGGACAGATAATGTTGCGGGAGACAAATTCATTAGGACAGTGGAGTGTCGCTTGATAAGAAAAGCGACGTTCTTCGCAAGTATAATAATGATCAAAGATCGCAAAATTCTCCCAAAAAAATTATTACATGATTTATACTTGTTCATATACATGTTTTCTATAAATATAGGCTACTCATTGTCCTTTTTTGACTTGATCAGAGTGTGACTGCAGAGTACGTGCCATGATGTCACCTATTTTTCATGTTCTCCTTCCCAAAGTGCTACGAATTTCCTCCTGTTCTGGAGGAAAACCGACAAGGTGGAAGAACAGTTTGAAAGTTGTAGTATGCACATCTATACGAAGAGTCTATGCGCAATAAATCTATACGAAGAGTTACATCAAAG
Organism: Alloscopus bannaensis; assembly: GCA_027743745.1. NCBI lineage: Eukaryota > Metazoa > Arthropoda > Collembola > Entomobryomorpha > Entomobryidae > Alloscopus > Alloscopus bannaensis. The sequence continues at coordinate 28,157 of JAHZMW010003209.1, forward strand.
AAACCACCACACCTACACGTCCGCGAAACTTGGAGACTTGGAAGCACCACACACTACCAACCAGCATATATCCATTTGCATACTGTAGTCCATCCATATTATTATAGGTTTGCGTTTCACGTCAGAAATCTCCCCTTTCTTTTTGGAGTAATAGGCCTTGTTCGGAAAAGGGAGCTGTGTAAAAGGAGCTATGTAATTTAATTTGAAACAGGAATCACATTAATCTTTTTCTCCACTTGTCTCTGATTAATTAATTACGCCTGTTTACAATCCTGAAATTCTTTCCCTTTGTAAACGAAATTGGCTGCATGAGAGCGAGTGTTGTGTATTTCTGACTGTCGTGACGCACAGTGCATCGCTGCAGAAAAATGAAGAAGTGAGAAGAAAGTCTTTTCTCAATTGAGAGCAATCAAGTTGAGCATCTCTTTTCATGCCAAAGAGGCGCACATGGCGAAGAAGTGAAATGCATTGCATAGAAACACATGCCATGTAATATAAAATGGCATTTTTCTCACCGTCTCAAGGGAATCTCGGAGGCTGAGAAAGTGGAGTTTTTTTTGGAAACGAGAGCAAGTTACACTTTCCCTCTTTTGTTTTACAACTCTCCGTCCCTGGCGTTCGTTGTGTGTCATGTCATTTTCTCTGCAAGAACTTTGTGAGAGAGCCAGCCTGCATTTCCTGACTCAGTCATTGTCTGTGCATCCCTCTCGTACTGGTACGGACACGTTGAAGGCACACCGTAAAAAATTGGAGTGACACAAAAGTGCATCTTCCGAACTCGAAAGTGACAAGGAATGGAAACTACATTATTCTTGTGGCCCAGTTTGGCTTATCAAAAATCGCGACAGGAGTTTATACAACATTGCTCACAAAACTGACTTGCTTTCCAAGAATGTTCGTGTGAGCATATATTGTTTCTTTCACACTTTCTCGAGACGAAATGCATCATGCAATGCACACCCAATGCGCTCATCCTCATGCAGCCTTGCATTTTTGTCTTGACGCGATTTTTCTTGGTAAAAAAATTGTTGTTTAAAAGAAACGGCAGTGAGGGATTCGTCGTCGAACACAGGGAGAAAAGTCATATTGGCCTCAAGTGACTTCACCTAGAATCTTGAAATCTTTATTTGTGTCAAATGATGCAGCAATCGAGTTCATCTCAGACGGAGACGTGTTCGCCGCCACAATTTCAGAGTGTGTCGTCATCCCGTAATAAAATAATATGTATGAGTGAAATAATAGTAAAACAATTTGGCAAAGAATTATCAGACTGGAGATACGCCGGCGAGGAGGCGTGCAGCTCACATCAGATTGCGGATTGTATATGACGTGTAGATTTCAAAACAATTTCCTCACACACAGAAACATGCCCTGAAAGATGTGCTCACAATTGGAGTGACAAATCAATTTAAAACAAGCCAGTCTGCCATCGCCGTTGTCACCATTTGTAGATATGAACAATCTTCTAGTCCCTAGTACATTTACAACATCGGGTCTGCTCTAAATTCACGATTGAAGAAGTAGACAACAAGAGTGGGAGTGCGGTAGTATCTATTATTGCATCGTTGCATAGAATTTATTCTGAAATTAAAGAGGTACAAAATGTATATAGTTCACGCTCAGCATAATAACACACCACTGCTTCCAATGTTTCAAGGAGTTCTGCTCAAGGCCAAGTCTTGTATTATTTATGTAAAACGTACCGAGAAGAAATATTTGCATAACACGCTAACGCAGTTGAACACACACAGGAACATTCCTACTAACAACGCGAACCTGTCTCTGCGCTTTTGATTATCGATTTTATATATACTCATGGTTACATGCAACGCAAATTGCATTTTGATATTAAATGAAAACCCGGAGCTTTACACTTCAGTCTTACATTAATTCCTTTACACTGACGGAGCTATCAAACGCTTGTAAAAATGGTGCCTTGGTTAAAGCTATGTTCATTAACAAAACATAATGAGTTTACATAAAATGTCATATCCCTATCTTTAACGTAAGCAATCGTCAGTTGAGAGTCAGTCTCCCTACAAAGATTATATACTGAGAATCTGCTCTACTTGAGCGAGTGTCATATACCCTTGGTCCTTAATACTTTCTGCTTGCCTGAACTGATTTTAATTTATAACGGCCATCTTAGCAGAGTGAAACCCAATTAAAAAACGGAGACGCCTTCTTCCCACAAAGACTAAAACAGGATTCTGAATTGTAATGATGTAAATAAACTCAAACCTTAATTATATTTACGCAAGATTTACATACATTCAATGATGAAATTTCCATGGCATGGTGTAAAAGAAGTAGAACTTTCAAGTACAGTTACTACTATACAAAAATCAATTGATTCAAGGCATGGAACATAACCATCGAGTAGAGTCTGTCAAAATGCGTAAAAATCTGAAGATGATCTTGTTGGGGAACTGAATCCTTGTCTGACCATTATTTGTGATCGACTCCATAGTATTCAAGCGACAATTGTATACCAACCTACTTTGTAACTTATCAGCATTTGATCATTAGCATTAAAAATTAATAATAACATCTAATAACAATAACTAACTCGCGACAATCAAAATAATTAGTGTACATTCCAAGTGGTGTAAACTGCCGTCCCACCAACTGTTACAGAGTAGCAGCAACACAATACACAGTCGGGGTGGTCATCGATATTGAAGTGCATATATCTAAAACCATAATAAGCTACTCACTACGTGTTGTCAACGACAAGGTGCAAAATTAGTGAACACAAGCAGAGAGACTTCAAACTTTGAAAAGAAAACAAAAAATAATAATTAAATACTCCGGGGAAATTATGAGTCAATTGAATTGTCTCAAGTACCAAATTGGTGTTGGAACAAAACTAATAAAAAAACCGTAAAGAATGTTTCCGACTAGGCCAGAATGCTTTTCAATTACGTTGCAAATATTCAAACTTAAACAAGATAATTGGGGGTAACGCGAGGGCGATTAGTTAATTAATGCTAGCAGACAGTCACCACTCACTTCCATACAATTCCTATTAATGATTATTGATTAGGTATCCGTTTGTCAAATTACCATCGTTATTCCCTCGCGTATCACTAATTGAATTAGTACTACTTCCGTCGACATACTTTTTCGAAGGTTGTGGAGATGTGGACGATGTGGTGTGCGTATCTTCCCAGTTGTCGTCCGATGAGATGTCTTCTAATCCAGATCCAATGTCAGAATCTCGGCGCCTACCATTTTTCGTTGCGTCTGAAAACTTCCTAGATTTCCGCACGTGGCCATTCGTGACAGGTACTTTCTCTAGACTTTCATTATCACTGACGTCAGATACATCCATGTCGCGATTGTCTAGTTCCAAATTTCCCACATTTTCAACGTCGGCAGGTGTTTCACTCTGCAAAACCAAACAGTACGTAAATTTAAAACTAACCAATGAGAAATAAAGTCAACAATTACAAAGCTTCACGTGGCACAATAAACAAATAGTCAGCTAAGCAATTACAACCAGAAACATTGAATCAGATAGTGAAAAATTACCGAAGACTTTGGTGGAGCATTAGATAAAGCCAGCTGGTTTGTGTGGGCTCCAAAGGCGGCTTTCCCTTCGTGATTAACTACAAAGTTTAAAAAAACACGTACAAAAAATGATTCTTCGAGTAGAATTTACCAAACAACTTTTGAAGCCTTAATTTGTCGTTACCATTATTATTCTCTATGGTAGACATGACTAGGGGAAATTCTTCGTCAGGATCATCACCTTTCCTACGTTTTGGGCTCCTCTCGTCGCTGCTGAAAGGCGAGTTTTCTCGAGATAGCTCGTCTTCAGTTTTAGACTGCTCATTAGACCCATGAGACCAATTTCTTAAGGATAGTTCTGAACGACGAATTCCCGCCAAGATAGCAGACGATTTAGATGGCGGTGTGCTTCGAAGGTCTGAGATACCGAGATCATTAGTAGCCGAAGTGGAGTTAAATTGAGCGCAATCCGGCAACGAGATTTCTTGAGAGTTGGGCATAGTTTCAATTTCATCGGAACCTACATCCTCTAGCTCTTTTCGAGGTTTGTTTACAAGGCGTTTCCGGTACACTCCGTTTTTCCAGCCGCTCCGCTTCCGGTAAGTCCTTTTGTCGGTTGATCGTAATCGTGCTCGTTGCGTTCGCGACGCTTGAAAACGCTGACTTGAAGCATTTGGTTCAGAACCTGAAGCTGCTGCTGATAGGACAGTCCGTGAGGCTTGAGTATCATTGGCTGTGGTATTCTGTGTTCTTTGACTGGACCCGGTAGACGGTGAAGCAGATTCTGTACCGGACTGGAATAAATCCACTAATTGAACAGTCAACCCCAGTCGTCTCCAATCGGGTATGTTGAGACTAGGAGCGAACTGCATTAGTGTCGCTCTGTCATGCGGAAAATATTCTCGACAACTAGGTAAAACCAAGAGCTGACGAAAATTAATTCCACGCAAGTTATTTTCCATCTCATATTCAGTTGCCGCTGCCTCCAGAGCTTCCATATCTACACTTTCCATGGAATCGTCAGCTGCATCAGCAACGTTGGAAGCTGAATTCTTTCTGGTTTTAGTCACCCGTCTTTTGGTTGGCTGCTGCCGACTTGATGCTCTTCTTCGTCGGGCAGTCGTCCCTGATGGGCCCGCAACTGGTTCCTCGCCAGCTACAGTAGTCGATTCCCGATTTATGTCAGCCTCGATAGTCTGCAGGTCGCCGTTTTCCAAATTCGTTGCCACCGTTTTCGTCTCCTTCTCCTTTTCTTTCCCCTTCTCCTTCTCTGTTCTAATCTCTACTTCCAGGCAGGGTCTGCATGCCCAATCCTCCATTCCAGCAACTGTCAGATTTCCACATTTTCGATGTACTCCTGATGCGCCGCAAATACGACATCGTGCTAATAACCACGGCGACCTAAGCGCATACAAATACAGAGTGTCACCACTCTACAAGATATTCATTTACAATTCATGCCGAAACATTATCGACGTACTCTCCGTCATCTATCTTAAACTCCCTCCCATCAGGACAATCACAGTCTTCGAAATCACAGCGGCCATACTGAACCAGTAAATCTTGATACGCGTTAGGGTCCCGTTCCCAAGAAGCATCTCTGTAATCAAATAATGATGATATAATTGTGATCAGGTTAATCCAGGTTCTTAAGCAAATACCAACTTACTGTTCAGGAACGAATATCCCTTGAGACCGGATATCAGCCGAAAAGCTTTCTGTTGCATTGCAAGTTGGACATTTGAAATAATACCCGGAGTTAAATGCCACCCGCTGGAATAACATACAAACGAAGCTTATTTACAATACGCACAAGTCAGTCAGACAAGATAAAGTAACTAAAGCTGCCGCTCCCCACCTGAATGCACTCTTTATGGAAAATGGCGGAGTTGCAGCAGGAGCCAACTATAGGAAATTTGGCACCTTCAATCGGACTCAGACATATAGGGCACTCATCCTTTTTGTTGCTCACATCAATAGCTGGCCGCCTCGCATGGTTACAGCAAAAACTCCTATAAACCCACCATCAGTCAATGATTAATAGTTGAAAGTCGGCAGCAGAACTCCACAAAGTTCACTTTTAACAACCTCATCAACAATTGCTTGCAAAACTCGTTGAAAAAATTTTCCCTGTACCATGGCAATGACAATCTTAAAACTACATACGTGCATGCCATAAGCTAATGGGACAATGCAAGAACGCCGCTAAATACACAAGACTAGACACGATAAAATGAAATAAGATTCATCGAGAGTTGGTTGTGCATCGGTGAACGATGAGACTTCTTTACGAACAAACAACAAACAACGCACAACCAACTGTGTCCACAACAACGAAAAAGGCAGGAGCACTTTGTCCATGCATGGTATATGGAGCTTATTGAGAGTCATATCATCACCGCAGCATGTCCAGTCTTGTGTTTCAGGCACTTTTGCAGTGTATCACTTTAGTCTATGAGTGCATGCGCTCAAGCTTACTCATAATTGTTAAAATGATGGTAGTTTGCATCTTTTTCCAGTCCACATGGAAAATGAAAAGCCTTCGGGCACCGTTTATAGCAACAACCTACAGAAGCTCCGGTCTTGTGGCAGTAACTGCACCTCTGAAATACAAAATGAAAGTGAATCTAGACATCATGTTATAAGTAATCGTATTAAAAAACTATTAGAGTTCGTCTACAATTTATACCAGTCTTTGAGCACGTTTTACTTCAGTCATAATGTCTGCAGTTAAGAACCCGAGAATTCCCTCTTTGTCATCACCTTTCTGTGTTAGTCCCGCAGAAAAGAGCTGTAAACAAATGTACACCCAGTAATTAATTTCCTTTCGCCGCAAACCTCATTAATTCTGCCTGAGTATGAGCATTCAATCTTCCGTGTAGCTTCCAATTTTTTTTTTAAATACACAAAACTTTCTCCCACTCATCATACTCTAAATGACGACAGCACGTGTGACGTGAAACTCTGACAAGCTCGCCAACCAACTTGAGGTCGGTGAGCGGAAGTCTGTCAAGAAGCTAATACGACCAGCAACTACCAGTATTATTTATACTATTAAGTTGTGATTTCCCCTGATTTCGAACCGTTGGAAAGCAAAAGTAAACTCAATCAATCTCAATCTGGTGGTCGAGAACTCAGTAAACAGCCCTGAAAGCCTAGATTGATTCTAATTTCTAGATAGTTTCACTAGCTTATAATATTGTCCCTTACCAAGCAAAAGTAATGCGTGACCACGTTCTTTTCCCCTTCCAGTTCCATGTTGTACATCGGCCCCAAGTTCAGCTCGTCGACCTCTGCTTTTTTACAAAAGAGGCACACCAGACTCGGAGTCGTCTCCCTCACCACTTTCGCATGAGCCAGCTCATGCACCAGCAAGCTTTGGAAAGCCATCCTCCCCTTCAATCCACACCCAATTTCAACAGGTATCCCGGTCCTTTCAGAAGGGATGCGTCACTCTAGTTTGACTCGACCTGGAACATTCTCGCTGAAAATAAACAGGGTTGAGTTTTACCCTTGGTGTGCAAAAAAGTGGTAAGGTAGTGACCTTCTCACTTGCACACCAACCGTTGTACTTGACTACCAGTTATTTAGCTTGAACCGTTGGTGTGCAATGCAAAAACCTAACCTAACCTAACCATCCAAATCAAAAGGTCACTACCTTCACACTTGCACACCAGTGGTAAAACTCAGCCAATAAACAGAAACATTTAATTTGTGTTCAGTGTCCGGACACTCCAAAAGTATTTAGACATCCCGATCACCGACAGTCAACAGATTGTGATCCTTGTGCAAGATTTCCACGGATCCCCAAAATAGATTTATATTAGTCTCAGCTGACTTGCCCATTAGCATCCAAGACATTAAATGACCACCACAACAGGATTTCCGCAGTCCCAGATCCTACTTTGATGGAGTGACACACAACTTGGCACTTGAACTAATGTCGTTGACAACTCAGCTAATTGTGGCGTCACCCTCTCCCATGAAGGACACACACTGAGACAGCTCAATTTGTGCGGTCTCGCTAAATTTAATTCCTCCAAGAGAAATACAACGAGAGAGCACAAGGACAGTCAACAATGAGAACAGGAAATCAAAAACAGAGATCTGCTCCAATTCTCCAATCTCCATCCACAGCCAAATGAAAAGAAATGTGTGAGCAGGATTGAGAAAGTGTCTGTGACGGTTCGTTTATGCTTTTCAAATTCATTTCTGTCTCGAACTCCACTCTGTACACCACTTTCCTCTCCGCTTTGTACACAGAAACTGTTTACGGGGCATCTTGCCGCGTCTCACAGTTCCCCAAAGTTTTCTATGCTTGCACACAACACTCTTGTGGAGAGGAGGCTCAGAACCTGGGAACGGTTTTCATGTGCGTTTACGACAAACACTCGAGTTCCATAGAGATTTCTACAAGAGAGTATGACAAGGGGTAAAAAACCTTTCCTCAATTTCAATCCCAATTCTTCCATGATTTGTATGAATTAAATGATTAGAAGTGAGAGTGATAGAGTAATTCGTTTATTAGCCTCAGTGTTTCAGATTACAATAGTACCACTACTATTATAAACTAAAGTCACTAAAACCTGGATGCTATACAGTTACAAAAATCAGTAGCAGTTTGTTTTGTATATCAGTAAAAAATCGTTTCTCGCCCTTCATGTACACAACACACCGATATCTCCGGTTACTACTCGAGTTTGTATGTACTGGCAGAAGAGTACATGCAGAGAGATGCTACATAATATATATATTCTATCATATATATATGTATAGTCTATGGATACTGCCACTAGCCTAGAAAATAATAATTATCTATTTCATACTTTGATTTCTTCAATTAAATACACTTATGAGAGAAAAAACAACAACAACAACAATCTCTTTAGGAGTCGCTCCCATGAAACTAGAGACGCAATTTCATTGTAGAACTGTGGATTGATAACCTTCTCTTTATGTAATTTCGAGTTTCCCATGCAAAACGCTCACTACGAAGCAAAACATCACTCTCCAATTCACTGCCGACTGTCAGAGTAGAGTAGTCGTACGGCTTGTCAGGGCTTCATGTTCGGATTACTTTTGAACGTTTTTGTTAACAACTAGATATCACTACAAAAGTACGTACACAACCTTTTCTGTACACGTCTTAAGCTATAGACAAACGTTACGATGATGAAGTACTTTCTCATTTTTATATATCTTAATTGGTAAGTCGTAAGTGTACGTAGCGGTTGCACTAATACTCGATTTTTTTTCTCTCAGCAAGTTCGACACGAGGAAACCAAAGGGGTACAGTAAAAAGCTTGTTTCAGAACGTTTTAAAACAGATTTCGGATTTGTATATTATTATGTGCAATATATATTTCAGGTTAGCAATGTGTGTGCATCAAAAGGGAAACCGGGTTGGCTTTCACCCTTTCCTCCTTTCTTCCTGTTTCCAATTTTCTCTCTAAAAGTTAATCACAATAGATACATGGACGTTTATCGTTCGTCATCAATTGACTTGGGTTGCCACACTGCATTGTGTAAAATGGCGACACAGACTCAAATATACGCCAGATTTAGGTACAAGTTCCCGTACAACTCAAAGTAATCTTTTGTTTTAATATATGCAGTTTGTTTTTGAAACGCATAAGAAAAGAAGAGTCGGAGAGAGTGCTCAAAAAAACTTTCGAGACTAGTCTCCATATTTGAAGATATTATAAGATATTTTTGTTTCAACTGTGCGATCAGGTCATATACAGATACAGAATGTTTCTCTATTACGTACAGAGTTGTTTCATGAGCAACACATTTCCTCTTTTTTCTGTCCTACATAAATGTTTCGTTTAAAAATACTTGGTCAGTTTTTCACAATCTTTTTTAATCGGAAAATACTACCGAATAATCTAACTACGGTATATAATACAGTTTGATTAACGTAACTCTATCTTTATAAAGTTATATATATATATATATATATACTTTTATCCTTAAAATAATAATATATAATATATACTCTCTGGCTGAGTTTTCGGTTTTTTAGCCTTATACAAAATCACTTCTTAAAATATGTGGTCAATGCATCGACTCCAAATCAAGGATGGAGAACGAGTTAACTAAGGTACCAGTACCAATGGACTTTTTACATTCGCACTACCAAAACAAGCTACGAGTACGTTCTATATAACCTGTGTGTGTGTGTGCATAGTGTTTGTAAATATTGTAACTAAATCCCCACCAAATAAAAATACCACCCTTTGTTTTCGGATCGTCAAAGACAGGATTATCCTTTGATGTGCATATCTCAGAGGAGAATATCTCCGAGTTAGAAGAAACCAACCGTTTTATTTAAAAACACAGTAGTAAAATTAAGTACAGCAACACTGCCTAACACCTATAGATGCCTATCTATCACAACTACAGATTACGCGAGAGTCTGAAGCATGGATTCCCTACATCTGGATAATTAGCACTCAGTTCCTGGTTAAAGTGGCGAACTAAAAAAACCACCACGACCTTCTTGTATCTTGTACAAAATACTTGCCAACTGGAAACGTCTCTGAAACATACGAAAGACTCTTGCACTCGACGATCCGTACAATGAAAGTGTGAGCTCAACGTGATTCTTGTTGTGCAACAGAGTGCGTCTCTAGTGAATTGCCCACACGGTTTGTTGCTCATACACTAAAAAAGAATGCAAGTAAAAAGTTTATACTTTGAGATCGACCTAAGTTGGTTGTAGATTCAACTGCTTTGTTTGTAGGTTACAACGAAAAACAACAACAATGACAACAACAATGAATACTTAAAATAAGGATGCACAATCAACCGTGTTTGCTCAGATAGGGGATGAGTTTCCAGCCACCGCAGCAGGATCTCTTGAGGAGGAGGAGGTACTGGGCTGAAATTGACAGTCTTTCGAAAGCGCAGTGGTTGATGCATCTTGGTTGTCCTTGGTTGTAGAGTCAGACTTTTCTTCGGTTTGTAGCAGTAGAACAGAGATTGCATCTTTGACTGCGTGGTACACAATATTCTTGATCTGCAGCTTGTCCTCGAAACTCCCCTGCTCCTTCCCAATCAGCCGAAACTCTTCGGTGAGACTAAAGCTGTGACTGATATTCTCAGGTGAGACAAAATCTTCGGACACTTTGATGCAGTTTTGTAGATTTCGTACCTACACAAATTTGTTTTAAAACATGTTAAGTATTCTTACCGCTACAAAAAGGCTCGATATAAAAATTAGTAGTAATTAAAGGAAAAACGAGTACGCACTTGATGTGGAGCACCAGCAGGGATAAAAATTGCATCTCCTGCACACTGAAGTATAGAGTATCCTTGGACGTTATACTCTGTCCGGAGTCGATTTCGTAAGCTTTTATCTAAATAGCAACTTTGGGCATAAATTGCGTCGTGGTGTGGCTCAGGTTGAGAACCATTTTCAATTGCAACCTGTTCGAAATTAGAATTCACTGTAGCACGACCAAAGATTATCGAACATTTTAGTTAAAACTCGCTACCTTATTGAGAAGATCTCTAATTTTATCAGCATCCTTGGCCTCGTACACGTGCCAGAGTGCGCCAGGTACTTCTTTTTGAATTACCACCCGGTTAATGGTAACCAAATCACAGTCAGATTCTTCTATCGCCTTCATAACAGCTGAAAATGCAGCAAAAGCACGATCAATTAGTAACGCATAAACCACATTCATTAAATGATGACGTCAACGCTTAATTACGCACAAATATAGACCAAATCAATTACCTTTGTCATGCTCGTCAGACTCCGTTTCCTGTGGTGCTTCGCAATGCTCAGGATCCAGCAACCGCAAAACTTTGTCGTTGCATAGCCAAGAATGTTTCACATCAGGATACCGGTGTGAGCTCTCGGACGGCGTTAGCATCTTATCAGAACGCTTTGCCATTTTCAATTTGTCACTGGTGCTCGCACGCTTAAAATGCTTCAAGCTTTCACCGTCAAGGCCGGTTGTGCCAGTATCCGAACTCGTTTTGCACCCGTTCGCAGTTTCTGATCCTTTAGCTGCCTTGTTGATCACGCCCTGTGAAGCCGTTGCGTCGTCAGAATTGGATACAGACTTTGCTGAGTTGTCAGTTTCCTACAGTAATAATGCATAGCAAGAAATACAGTAATAAGTTTACGTCAGCAATGTAAATGAAAACTTGATACTTGTCTTTCGTCGAGCTTACTTTAGCCTCAGTGTCACCGTCCTTTTGTTGATTTCCCTGGCCGTCTGAGTCTGATTTCTGTAAAACGAAACACGACAAGCTCAGTATGTCTGAGTGAGAACTATGGTTAAATTAGTAGCTAACTTTAATATGATTTGCTTACCTCAATACTAGATTTTTCTTCGTTCTCTTTCTTCGTTGGAGTCACCACAGTTTTACAGCCACACGACTGTGAAACTTCAAATTGACTGCAAGCCGTATGCAACTTTTTGTTCAGTTCTAGCAACGCATCTCCTGCTATCGTCTGGACTAGCATCAAGTTCTCCAGTTCATGAGCAGATCGACTGGAACAGAGCAACCACTGAAACTCATCGCGATCCTTACCCGTGTTCTCCGTTACCTAATGTGAGAAATCAATGCAAACAAGAGCGGTTAAAAAAGCCAGAAAACATGACTTACAAACAATGAATCCTCAAGGAAAAATCATGACCACCCAACTATCCAGTATCCCATACCTTTTCGCCTTCCGTCTCACTGCTTCTGTGCTTGAAGCAATCGAGACACACGACAAATCCACATTTGCCACAGGCCCAGTGGAAGTTGAAGAGGGTCGTGTCGCAAACGTCGCACATTTCTCGAACTCCTTTCAGCAGTGGTTTCCATGCTATTTCTGAGCTCTCTTGAGTGCGTGCCACAACTCTGGCCTCTTCCTCTCGCTGCACCAAATCACAAAATTGATCACATAACTGGGTCAGCAGGAATTTTGACATCTCAGCATCCAAACCTGGTGCAACTTCCTTTGACGGCTGCCACAAGCAGAACTGATCATGTTCCGTAATCTGTGAATAACAACAACCTCAATTCGAATTAACTAATTCCACAACGGATTTAATGGAACAAAAAAGTCAAAATTACATATTCTGCTGTAATTACCTTTGATGGATCAGTAAATGGGTCTGAGAAACCGGCCACAGTTAAGCTTCCCCCTTTGGTATAGCGTAATTTGCGGAATCCATAAAAGCGACAATAAGCTCCACTTTGTTTCTTGGACCCACGTCCAGAAGGATGCCATCGACATTCTCGACACTTGCCAATTTTCGGTGTGACTCGATTGCAAGTTTCTGCCTGAATGAAGGATTCTCCAGTCTTCTTGAGTTGGCCGACGGGCGGTCGCTTGCAGAGTCCATCTTTACGCAAGTCAGGTTTCGGGGAGGCCTGCCCACACTCCTTCCCCTTCCGCCCGTTCTTCTTCGTTGGAGTACTTGAATCAGTCAATATCTTATCTTTACCACTATTGTCAGACTCATTTTCGGAACCGATATCACTCTCGTTCAGCCTCTCCTTTCCGAATCCGTTGAGAGTTACATTGGATGCGGTGGTGGTGACAGGCTTAGACTCATTCTCTGTGCTCGTGTTCCCCGGGATGTGACCATTCACTAATTTCCCATTCTCATCCGTTGAGTTTTTGTCGGCTGAGGCTGCCGCACCACTCTGAGCGCTGCTGCTACTACCATTGGAAGAGCTGGAATTGGCGTTGGTTCCTTCGTTTCCAACACTCGCTTGTGGTCCAGTGTTCGTTTCTGAGGATTTACTCTGTGTGTTATCTCCCTCGTGCCACTGAAGCACCCAGGCTTTCTTTGGAACTTTCTGAAACTTTGAAATGGAAGAGAAGGACGATGATGATGCTAACGACGACGACGACGCCGTCGAAGCAGAAGAAGAAGGTGTAGGAGGTGGCGGAGGAGTAGGTTCTGATTTGACTTTGGGTACTTCCATAGGTTCAGGTTTCACTTCTACAGGAGTGATCACCGTTTTACTTTCAACGAGGACATCGCGATGCTTTCCATTGCATAACGCAACTGGTTCTACAGGAGAGACCACAGGTTTCGTTTCAACAGCACCAATTTTGACGTCAGGCCTGGAGACCTCGGGTGGAGGTGTCTGACGTACTTCGGTTTTAACTTTGGTTACGCTTTCGGACACAATTAATGACATTGGAGTCGGATTGTCGAGGGCTTGCATGCGATGATGATGTTGATGAAGGTGGTGATGCGGATGATGCTGATGATGTTGCTGATGTTGTTGTTGGTGATGATGATGAAGATGACCTTCGGGAGGGTAGTAATGTGGGTGTGACATACTAGGTTTCGGCTCGTAATCGCCTCTACCCATCAAATTGGCTCCACCCATCGGCCCCACCTCGCTTTTCACCTTTTTCGTGTCGAGGTGCATCGGTAAGACGACGTCCTCCATTTTGCGTTTCGGAGCTGGCTCTGACATGGTCAGGGACAAGGGACCGGGATTGGAGATATGATTGTGCGGCATTTTGTGCCGAAGATTAGAGTCATCAGGCTTTCGAGATCCGTACATTAATTTAGGATCAGAGTACTCTTGCATAGATCCTTTATACACTTCCTCCTCCATTTTTCGCTTGCCTCCCAGATCCAGCGGCTGCGTTTGGATAGTGTGATGATGAGCTTGGGGCGACAACGACGGCTGAAAATTTGGAGGTCCATTCTGGTACATGTAATACGCCACGTCCGCCTTCCGAACATCATGCTGCGGCAGCGAAGGACTGGGGTGGGAGTGAGGATGAGAATACGACTGAGGACTGGATTGAGATGGTCGTGTCATCCCTCCTTTTGATGTCAAAGGTAGTGGTCCAGGTGAGGGGTCGCCGCCCATTTCGTACGGTCTGCTGGCTGCGCCAGGCTTCCCATAAATGTGCGGAGGCGCCGGGCTGCTGACTTTGTGCTTCGCCATGTGCGACTGAGGGTACACTGGATATGAGTTGGGGGATGCTGCCGGCGTCCCAGGCTTCCCGTAAGGACTTCGATTCCGCTCCAGTTGCTGTAAGTCACTCTGAGTTGCAGGACGCCGGGAAGCAGAAGCAGCAGGAGGGAGCTTTTGATAACGAACACAGTTTTCGGACGGAAGTACATCTAGCCTTTGCATCGGCTCTGGCTCATATCTAATACTACTTTGTTGTTGTGCACCCTCATGAGGTCTTCCCATAATTTCTGGGGCGCCGTAAATTTGATGTTTCCGACTGCTGTCCATGTTCATCGCAGTCCGGTACTGAGGTTCACTTCGCAGAGGCGGTGGAGCAGGGAGTTCTGGCTTGTTCATTGCTTGGTGTTGTTGATGAATTTGGTACATTACTGGCTGAGGTGGCATTTCTACAATGCAAACAACACGAGTTGAGCATAAAATATGTCCATAAATAGGTAGACTCCTTTTTTAAACCGACTCCAAAGACACTCACCATGATGACGCGGTTTCTCCTGTGGAGGAGCATAATAGCGAGGTAGTCCACCCGAATGAGGGTTAGGTCGCTCCTCTTGTTTCACGGGTTGAACCGAACTGCCCTTCAACTGTGCGAGTCGCAAGCTTTCCACAAAGTGATCGTGAACCGCTTGCTCAACGGTACTCTTTCCTGTTAAACTAACGCGAACATCCTTTGGGTTCCTATTGATGTACGTGAAACGTACGTGTATACAACATTAGGACAAGCACTCATTGTTTAGCTTCCAAAAATTTTCGATAAGCGATCAAAGAATTTACTTACTGTAGTACGCCAGGTCCTGGTCCAGAACGCCAAGCTTCCATCGGGAGCTTGGCCGCGCTTGTGTGAGGAGGAAAGACGACAGGTGCTCTTCCTCGGAGTCCATCAGATGGAGGTTGGGGACCTCGACTAGTGACGTCTAATGACTTATTGTCATGATGATGCTGCTGGTACACGTTTCCACTGGTATTCACCGCTGCGGAGTGCGCTGAATGAGCAACCATGGGATGAGTCAAATGCACAACCCCAGAATGTTGCATGGACACAACATGCCGAATCTCACTGGAATTAATCAATGACGGGTCCCTCCAAATCTTGACAGGCTCTCTTCTACTTGAATATTTGTAACAGAAAACACACAAAAAAACACTTGTAAGCGACATGCGTTCCATTATTGGTGATTCCAAACTTTACTTAACGACTATGAACCAACCTGTCAACCATCAGAGGAGCGCCCATCATAGGCGACTGAATATGATGAAGGCGGCCATCCGTGATAACCGCCGGTCGCACATGGTTGCGAAAGTGAAGAACAGAGTTTGCCTCATTGGATGCTCCATACGCGGAGTTGGGAGAGTTCTTAGGTACACCGCTGTCGTCCCGCAACCTCGAGTTAATTCTTAAATCGCCTGGCTCCATTTCCGAGTCACGCTACCACTGCAAAAACGAGAAGACAATCAGAACTGCTTTATCTCTCTCAAACACCCATCAAAATTTTAATGTCTCCACTAAATGATAACGAGCATAACGGCCTCTGATACGGGTCTGTTGTGGGTTCTTACTTTTCAAGGTTGTCTAATTGCAAGTGAGGTTGATGGTGGATGATGACTTCTGTTCCATGTAACTATGGAACCATTTGAGAGATTTTTTGGTCGTTGTCACAACTCCTCAATGCTTCCGATTCTTTACAGCGTTAAGGTAGAAACTTGGATTGCCCATACAAAGGTTTGGTTCCCGGAAAAGAAATTTTGTACTCTGTCTCCTTATGTAATCAAGTGCCCTTCTCTCTCAGTAATTCTACCACAACTACCCTTGTTCAGAGAACTTTGAACTTTCACTCCTTTTTAGCGATGAACTCTCATCCAACTGAACTTTCCTGCTCATTTCCCCATAACAAAAAAAATTGGAAGTGGTGAGCAAGGGAAACGGAAAAAAGTCAAGCGATTACACACGTTCCATATCAAGCCAGAGTCCTGAGCATTTTTGTTCGTTTGTTGAAATCAGTTTGGAAAAGCTGGAGAAAGCATTGCGTGCTTTCACTTGCTTCGCCCTCCATCCAGCACGCCACTCATTTCGATCTCAATCTCATCGACAACACTTAAAAACCTAGTGGCAAACCCCATGTTGACCGTTGTTACAAAACATGAACACAAATCGTCAAAATCACAAGCACACTTGACACACACTAAAAAAGTGTGGAAAAGGAAGTTTGCTCCCATAAACTGTGTTCAACTTTTTAAAAAAAACTCAAAAATTGACGTAGGATTAAGAGCACAATCCTCTCTCGTCCGGTCCCTGTGTGAGAGCTGATAAGATGAGAACGATAAGTGATGATGATCTCTATAATTGAGAAGAGTTACGGTGATGACGACGACGATTACGATGGATCCATGCAATGATACGAGAAATCAAAAGGGAGTACAATATTACAAATGTGAGATAGTTATGTATATATCGATATCAAATAGTCAATAAGTTTGTTGTCGTGATGCACAATACTCCTGTTTCGTTCTGATTTCTCAGAAAAAAATAGACAACTGGGATATCCAATCCAACGCAGTCTCAACAGCAGGAAAAAAAACTCTTCCGACTTCTTCAGGGAAAGAGTGTATTATTAATACGAAGATGATGTCTCCTGTGCAGATTCTCTCCTTTTCTTGAAGATGATGTGATGCAAAGTAATATTGTCACTTGATGCATCCACCAACACTCAAATCCAATCAAATTGATATCATATCTGTCTCAGTCATCTTTTATAGGCACACATCACGACCACACACAATTGACAATTTCCGCTCCCAGAGTAATAACAATTACAGTGCTAATTGACACTTTTTTTATCGCAAAAGTTTCTGTCTCGTCCAAAAATTGGTTTCAGGTTGAGAAGTTTACGACTTCAAACCAAAGCTACAATAACTCTCGATGATTGTGATGATGATGACGCGATAAATATGAAGATGAGATTAAGACACCTTTTTTCCATATATACACAATTGACAGTTTTTTTTTGTTCCGTCGTCTTGAAACAAAAAGGATCACAACATTTTTTTTTCTTCAGAGCTCACAACTAGCCTTTAGCACAGTCTTGAAAACGAAATGCACACTAATTAAAATTGGATGCTGAGGATTGTAATGATCCTGTAGGGATCCAGTGTATCTCCGCGAAATGATCTTTGCAAAAAATCAAAACTCGTAATCTTTTCGTGTCCCATTAATTTCCTTTCCACAATTACTTTTTCCGTCTTTCTCTCTCTCTCTCTCTCTTTTTCTCTCACTTAAACTTCAGCTTTAATTACCGCTGGTGTAACGTGTAGTAAAAAAGTGCATATTGCAGGTGTTAAAAAGCAGTCAAGTCACCTTGAAAAAAAGTAAAATGAGAAAAAAAAACGGAGAGATAATATAGTCAGTGTGTGGATAATGTGTGTGTGATATATATATATACAAAAAAATAAATAGGATGGCAATGATGTTTGATAATGATGAAAATGATTATGATTATGGGAGCCTTAGCCTTCTTGTCTTCTTTTTGAAAGCACTCATTCGCTAAAAAATATGACTCCTTTTCTGTTCACTCTTTAAGCAGGTTATTCCTTTTTTTCGCGAACCTGTACTCTACACACTTCGTATAACAGTAACGTATCTTATACCTATTACATCTGTCTCTCTCTCTTTGAAGTATATTCTTCTCATAAACTCAAACTCCTATCCTATATATTATGATTTTTCTCTTTCTTTTCTTTAACTTCTTCCTTCGAGTATAGAAAATGGCAAAAAAATATAATAATGTGTGGTGGATCGTGTGTGTGGAGTAGTGTATATCTCGTGTGTATGTGATACCTCAAAAGAATGAGAATCTCTAAAACACATTTTTACTTTTTTACACTTGAACTACATTCATAAAATGCAAGCCCACATTACATGCACAGTACGTGCCAGGGGCAGGCTTCTTTTAAATCGCTATATAGAGGAGGGCTGTGGAAGAAGTGTACTTTACTTGAGAGGCGGCTCAAACTACACATTAACTAATAGCTCAGCTATCTCTAGTATAGTTTTGTCGTGGAGTTTGTCTGTAATGGTAT
>JAHZMW010003210.1:0-32252 GCA_027743745.1 Alloscopus bannaensis
CCTCGCACTCACATCTAGAAGGGCAGATCCTTGAGCATCTTTGGGGGAATTTGGTGTCGTGATTCCTTGGGTTTAGGGGTCAAGTCAGATAAGGCGTACCGTTGACGTTACAAATACACAGATACAAATCAACTCTGACAACAGTCTGGCCTGGCCTCATGTCGGTGACATGTTTTCTAACTGAACAAACAAAAAAGAACGTCTGGTACTTAAGATGAACAGCAGAAGGAAACCTCCATGCTGCACTTAACGACTCATCCAAAACTCGCAACGAGAACATCGTTTTGTCGTTTTGAAGGCAAACATTCGTAGATACAAATTGTTCCCCACTGAGATGCCCAAGATTAAATAGTGATTTGTGTCGAAGTTGATTACAACGAAACGATGGAGTGTCCTTTATAGATATCAACGAAAAAAAGTCAGTAAGTCTCAAATCACCGCGAAGGAAGATAAAGCAGGGAATTCCCTAATCCCTCATACAAACAAATTTATGAGATTCAACGAGATACTAATGCCAATCAATTTTTTTCCTTTTTGTATCAAGTTGTGCGTCAGTTTCACTCAAGCCTTGACTGTTGACTATAAAAGTTTCTGTACAGCTTGCCCTACGCTTAATAATACAACGATGATCTGATTGCAAATTTTTAAATCCTCTCTCACTTGATCCCAAGTTCACGTCATTTCATGGGATTGTCATTTCCCCAAAAGCCCACATCATGTGTTGTGCAGTTGCGCAACCAAATCGCGTTTCAGCAATGGAAACAAAATTAAATCTTGCTATCCAAAAATGAAGAAGTCCCAGAGCTTCACTATATTACAACTTATCATATTCCAACATACCTACCTATATGTATACTAAATTTAGTATATGTACAGGTAGTATATATTATGTATTATCTACATGATTACATCCAATTATATATCCAGCGATTTTTGGTGGCGCAAGCAATAACTTAAAGAACTTGCCAAAAATAGTAGTTCACACAGTTCATAGGACAGTGAAGATTAGCATCATCCTCACCTCATCACCTAAATACTCGCTTTGTAAAAAGCATTAAAAAATCTCATTCTTTCCACTCTCTCTCTTCCTCTGGCGCTGGAAGAGAAAAGAGGATTTAACTCCGTGTGGTAGTGAGTTGTGTGTGTGTGCCGTATTATTAAATTACAGCTAATCCGGGATGAAACAGTTTAAATCTGGTGTTGCTCTCTTCAATATTGAGTGAGATGACGCTACATCCATCCACACAAAGGTCCACACATTCACAGAGATTTCACACAACTCTCATGCTCGACGACACACACACATTCAGAGAGATAGAGAGTAACAGTATTCTTATTCTTGTCTCCATAAATACACACACAGAGATTAGAGTGTGGACGTATACGTGTTTTTCACAGACTATTACAATGTAGTACCGAAATATTTAAGTCGATTATAGAACCAGTATCCTCATCATTTCTTCAAGTTACCAACATTTTTTTTAGTTTCTCTAATCTTCCTCATACTTGCTGCCGCTGGAGTCTGCAGGTATTTGTCGCCTGATTGTAAATTATAATCAGAAAGAAAATAGTAAAACATTATATATTCAATACAGAATATATTATGCAATAAGCTTCCTTGCTAGTACTACGCGAAAAAAAAACGATTTTTTTTGTGTCACCAGTCATACACCAGTCTTGAAGTTAATTTAGCGATATTTTTTTCGAAGCACAATTAGTCACACGCTAAAAACGGAGAGAGAACATCTAATAATAATTTTTTCCCTTTTTATTTCAACATTTATATTTGAGAAGAGTAGCACACATCATTCCAGGACATATAATTATTATTATTCATCCACATTCAACATTCTCTCCCGTGTTATCATAAGCAGTCTTTAAAAAACTGTGAATGTCTTTGGTGATGTAATGAGAGATATAAGGAATAGTACAAGGCGCTGAACATTACGATTCGAGAGGGTCGTCCTATTTGCTAGACTAGACAAAAATCATCTTGTACTATACAGAGTCAGTGTTTTTGTCGTTTGTGTAGGATAGATGTGACATATTATGGTACATAAATATCAACGACGGCATTTTCCGTAGATGGGATACGTATTAGATATTAGATCGCATCTACATGCATGTCGTGGAGTTACACAGCAGGCGGATGCACACACATAGTGACTCTAGTTGTTTTTTTATAAATAACCTAATAATATTTATGTGTAAATGAACGCTATAATATAGCTTACATTCTACAGACTCGACTCAGGGAGGACGTCGTGTTTGTGAACGTCTCTCAGTATGAAGTAGGGATATTATGTATGGATTTTTACTTAATCATCGTTTTCCCCCTTTGAGATTGTCGTGGGCTAAAAATACTCTTCATCATCCTTTATAAAACGGAGATTTATTCAGTGTGGAAGAAAGTGATTGAATTGTTTCATCCCACAAAGCATATTATTATATCGTCATCATATATCCACGCTGCTAATTCTCTCCAGAGAGCATGCCAGAGAATTGAGGGGTTTAAAGAGGACTGGAGTATCGTGAGGTAGCTCATCTTTTTTTTTGCTGAGTGTCATTCAGTACGAAATAAATCCGCACCATACCACGCGAACCGATGACCGACGACGATTTGAAGTGTGTGTGATTAGTACTAAGTTGTGTCGATGACAAGGAGATTGGCAAGGAGTTTGTAATAGTAAGCAGCTTATGTGCGTTTAATCTCTTATTTTGTTAATGGCCTTTTTTGTTTGTTTGTGTGTTGTGATGGGTGTCGTGGGGCAGGAAAGGAGTACATTTATCCAGTTCAAGTGACTTGGTACAAGGAATCGTCTTCGTCATCAGTTGCAAGTGACGTGGGTTGTTGGGAGCTTTGAGGAAGCCTTCCTCACGACACAGGTGACAGGATCGTCGTGATTGTTGTTGCCAATTGTAGCCAGCCTCAGTGAAGGTAGTGGATGTCGGTGAAGAATGTTTATTACGAGCGTGTTGGGCAAGAGAGTTAAATCCAAGTAAGACAGCTGATCATTTCCTGCAATGTTCACATTTGACATTACGAGTAGAAGCCAAAAATAGCCGTGATTTGCTTGTACATCTTAACTGTCAATTGTAGAAAGGGGTTTGGAGACATTTGTAGTTTTCTTGTGCACTTGTCTGTCTTGACTAATGACTAACAACTGACTTTCGAGACGGTGGACAAGTGTAGAGATTCGGTGCTCAACGGAGTGTCGATTTGTGAATAAGAGTGAGCTATGTGAATGGTGGTGACATAATAAATGAGATTCTGTAAATTTTGTTGTTTATAGATTTGTTCTCGTGCTACTGGAAAGCGTTGCAACAGGGCACAAACGGGTGTGGCGTCGTGAGCGAACTGCTGAAAAATTGGAGCAGATTATGCGTGATCCATACGGTAAGGATTTTTTGAGAGGCTCGTTGTACTGGAGACTCGATTACTCGGTTTTTGGTTATTCGACGCATAAAAAATGTTGTACATTAGTTTCCAGTACTGACATGTGTTATGTATGCTAAATGATGTGCTCCTCGTCTTTTATTGCAGTTCAAACCGAAGTTGTCTACAAGGAAATCAAGAAGCTAAAGAGCGTTTAAACGTTATCCGAATTAGCTGAGCAACATGCTGTTATAATACTGAATGTCGTAGTCTCCAAAGTAGTGTTCAGTTGCTTACTAAGATTTTTTGTGTCGGTGGATATTGTAGTTTGAGTTTCAAGTCTGATTTAAATCAAGACTATATTACTGTGGTTATTCAAATGTTGCATTGTTATTTCACTTGCCTACATAATATTGTTATTTTGTTAATCGTAGTGTTTTGTTAAGACCTTTTCGTTGTAAAGCAAAATTTAGCAGTTTTTTAAAAATCTTTGCTATCTGAATGGATTTTCCGAGAAGAACTTCCTCAGGTATGTTTGCAGTCTTCATTTGCTTCAAATTCGTGTCAATTCGTGTAGTAATATTAGTTAACTACTCAGACACTCGAAATTTGAAAACTTGTTGTTTTATTAGGAACTCCTAAATCTTCTGCCCAACTGGGTAACTTGACCGGTCCTGCTAGGGTACTAAACGATGTAGTGGTCTCATTTCACAACAGCATCCAGAAATGGAATGATGCATATCTTCTAGGTGTTCGAGTTTTTCAAGACATCCAAGTCAACAAGTAACCACATATTATGTGTTAAAGAAATTATTATATCCTGTCATTTGTACTCTGCTGCATGATTTTTAGTGAGAAATCACAGAGGAGGGATAGGCTTTTAATACCAATTTTTATAATTTGTATGTGTATAGTGGAAACGAAGATCAGTTTCAATCGTCATGTGAGAAATTTGGAGGTCTGGTCGATGTAATGGTATGTATAAATACTGAATAAAGATGACTAATTGTTAGCATCATGTTAACTTATGGTGACTTACCTGTTTTTATTAAAATTGTAGCGTTTCCAGAAGAATCAAATGCGAGCGTATTGTGACAAACTTAGGAATTTGAATGTACTACACGACGCACGGTTGAAGATAGGAGTTTCATGGACGTTCGAAAATTTTGGTAAATTGTGGCCCCTCCATTTGTAATTTGGCTATTTCGCACTGGCGCACCATTGATAAGTATTCATGTAATACAAATTTGGTAGCTACAGTTAACTTAGGGTGTTTTGCAAAATACAAGTCCAACGAAGTTGTTTGGCACAAAATGTTGTAACATCTCGGTAGTGGTGCTTCATCAACGAAACTGTTCAGATGCAACTCAGCTCACAGAGAAATAACGTGGTCCAGTTTAGAGTACACTAGTTATTAATCTGACGCTACCTAAGAAGTTACGGTGGATTTTTCTAAGGGCCATGAACACTAAAAGTACAGGAATGGGAATTTTCGATTTTCGATTAATGTAATAGATAAGAACGTATTGTTGTGAACCTAACACTTTGTGCGTGCACGCTGACTAAACGTTGTCGGGGAAGAATACTAGTTCACTAAAATGTGTTAAGGACGGATAACATAAAAGATAATGGGAAAGTGGGACTCTGGAATGGAAACGCAATGGCATTTAAACCTGGCAAGGGGATGTGCGGTGGTGAACAGAGTGCAACAGGCGTCGCATATCAAACGAATTCTAATTTTGCTCGGACTAACTGCAATATTTTTCTCCCAACTTCACGTCGTTCTTTCTGTCACATCTGCTCCCCTCCCACACCCACACTCCACGGATGACAGGGATTCTGAGCCAACCAAAAAGGAGAATCTCACCATCGGATACCTGACTGCTGTGAAAGGATCCGTTCCTCATCGACAGGGCCTCACTATATCTGGAGCCATTTTGTTAGCGATAGAAAAGATTAACAACGACCCCAAACTCCTTCCTGGAGTTGACTTGATGCTGAAGTATGGCGACACAGAAGGAGATACAATCAAGGGGACGAAGCTGTTGACGGATATGCTTTGTGAAGATGTGGCAGCATTTTTTGGTCCCGAAATATCATGCAGTGTGGAGGCGACAGTTGCAGCGGCATGGAATCGGACAATGATATCCTACCGTTGTGCAGATGGCACCGTCTCGGACAAAAATAAATTCCCGACATTTGCGAGGACTGAAGCCCCCGACACGCAAATCGTCAAGTCCGTCTTGTCCATCATGCATCATCATCACTGGAAGACTTTCAGTATCATTGTTGAAGACCCATCAAAAGATCTAGTGGCATCCTCCACAAAGGATACTCAGTACACAATTGTTGCAGAAAGTTTGGAAGTGTACGCCTCGGCCCACAACTACAGAGTGACGAACCGCACACACTTCACGGATGGAAACTCAAACTGGTACGACATTGTCACCAACACCATGAACAAGACGCGGATTTACGTGTTTATTGGACAAGACAAGAACCTGATTGAGATGATGGGGATCATGCAGAGCCTCCAGCTATTTCAGAATGGGGAGTATTTGGTGATTTTTGTCGATCTGATGACCTACTCAGAGAGAGAAGCCCACAGATACTTGTGGCGCCTCCAAGACATGAGCAACCAACAGGAGGACATTTCTTGTGAAAGTTTGTCAAATGTTGACGAAAAGTTGTCCAGATCGCTTCTCGTTGTAGCTCCCAGACCACCGGACAGCGCATACGAAAATTTTTCACGTCAAGTTAACGACTACTCCAAACGGCCACCATTCAACTTTGGAACGAAACTCCTGGAAGTACTTTTATTCAACAAGCAGAAAGAGGTTTCAGTGTATGCTGCCAACTTATACGATGCCTTGATTTTATACGCTGAAGCTCTTCACAACCTGCATGGGAAGCGGCCTATGGAGAACATCCAGGCACTGGCGAGGGACGGGCGTGCTATTTTCAAGGAAATCATCGAGATGAAGTCGTACACAAGTATTACCGGAGCAAAAATCTCAATAGACGAAAATGGCGACTCGGAGGGGAACTACACAGTCATCGCTTTCAAGAAACTACCCAAAGACAAACTGTTTCATCGTGAAGTCAACGCGAGGGTCAACTTCACATGTCCCTACTTGATGATTCCCGTGGCGAACTTCCAGCCGCAGCCCAAAACGGAGAACATCACATACCCCAGAATGCGCCTCTTACCTGGCCAACAAATCGACTGGATTGGAGGGCGGAGACCGTCTGACGAGCCCAAGTGTGGATTTGCTGGGGAGAAATGCCACGGTCCCGCTCAGGGCTACCGCTCCGTCATCACTGCTGGGGTCCTTGGTTTTGTTCTCTTTGTGGTGATATCTGTCGCAGCGAGCCTGTACCGAAAGTGGAAGATTGAGCAAGAGATTGAAGGGCTGCTATGGAAAATTGACGAGAACGAGCTTTTGGTGCAGCAGCCATTTGGGGAAACTTCGTCATCTAGAATGAGTCTTGTGAGTGTCGGCTCACTAGGCCAAGTCTACTGCACAACAGCACATTACAAAGGCGCTCTGGTGAGGATCAAGGAGTTGAAGCTGATGAAGAAGCACGTCATTTCTAGGCAGACCATGAAGGAGATGAGGTACATGCGGGAGATGTGTCACCCCAACGTCAACTCCTTTCACGGAGCCGTGATATCCCCGATGAAGATAACCCTGGCGTACGACTACTGTGGGAAGGGATCCCTGTCGGATGTGGTGGAAAATGAGGACATACGTTTGGACTCGACATTTATTGCTTCCTTGATTCACGATTTGATCAAGGGAATGATGTATCTTCACGACTCTGACCTCGCGTTTCACGGGAACCTGAAGAGCTCGAATTGTGTGATCACCTCCCGCTGGGTTCTCCAGTTGACCGACTTTGGGCTCTCTGAACTACGAGCTGCCTCCAACTTGATATCCAACGACCCCTCTGCTTCCCATGCGTACTACCAAAACATGTTGTGGAAGTCACCGGAACTTCTCAGGGAGAAGAACTTCATCCAAGGGACACAAAAGGGAGACGTGTACGCGTTTGCCATCATTTTGTATGAGATTTATGGGCGGAAGGGCCCGTACGGAATGTGTGAGTTTGACCCGAAGGAGATTGTGCAGCATGTGTGTGATGGAGGTGATGAGCATGGGGAAGTGTTTCGGCCGGACACAGGCTTCCTCGATGAGTGCGCCACACAGTGTCCAGAGTTTGTTGTGACGGTGATGCAAGAGTGTTGGGAGGAGTACCCCGAGAACAGGCCCTCCTTCCGATCGATACGTGAGCGTCTGAAACCCGTTGGTCGACGTCGCTCAGACGTGAAAGACCTGAAACCCCTATTTTGCAGGCCTAGAGGTCTGCAAGCCCTGAGCAACGAGCAGTCCAACATTCGTCGGCGAGCGAGTCCGAAGCTACCAGGCAGTGGGAACGTGTCCCGACAAGGCTCCTTTTGCGCTGGGAGTGGGCCCAACAACAGTCACCTTTTGTCAAATGCCACTGGAAATCGTGGAAGCGCCCACTTCATTCGTCGACCAAGTTTTGACCCAGCTTTGCTTCAAGTCACACTGAAGTCCGCACAGTTATCCACAACAAAGCACTCTGCAGCACCTCACAATCGATCAGCTAGTCGTGACAGTCCGTCAGCAACACCACCAACAAGGAGTCGGAAGGGGAATGACCAGTTGGCAGTGAACCGCGGTTCCACCCAACGACCAGGAGAATGTTCCGTTACAATTGAGCCGCCAAGCGACTCGAGTAACGCCCAAACCCCTGTCGCCTCCCCTTTCAAAGCACTGGGAGTGACTGGAGTAACCTCAAATAGCGCCAACAGTCTTCCCCAGTCCTCCAGTGATCACAGACTACGTGACGTGGGCGGCGGAAGGAAGAAGCATGGACTGCTCCTTCCTCGAATCAAGTCGTTTCAACAGGGGCTTATGAGGGAGTCCAGATCTCTAGATGTGCTACTTGTCGGCCGAGACGCCGGAGGAGTCGATAGTCTACCTCACACTAGTCCTGCAATGAAAATGAGGCGCATGTCCAAATCCGTTGATATTGAGGAGGCCAGCCATCCATGCTCCATTGGAGACGACGGTGGAGTCCAGTGCATTGTTCCCAGTGACAGAGCAAGTCACCCCACCTTTAGAAGCGATGACTATCATGATGACCATTTTGGTTCTGGTTGCACCTCATCCCCCAAAGCAGAGCGTGCCACTCTACCCCCAAACTACACCTCATCCCTGCTGTCCAGGGATACGACGAACTCAGGAAAGCCACCCCAGCACCACCACCACTCGAAGAGACCAACGTACAATAAGAACTATAGGAATCAGAAAAACCTTCAAAATCGAAGTAGTGACTCTTTTAGTTGCGACTCAGATGACAGGAATGAGGCTACCTACCTGTTAGACCCTAATCACTCCTTTGACTCAAACCACGCTGATGAGGAGGACGACGACGACGATCATGCGGTTCACCAATCTCAAGAAGATGAGGCGGAAGAGGGCCATATCAACATGAGGGTGAACATTTGTGAGCCCCCAGAATGCGACGGGGGGTCGCATCGCAAGGGTCATCGGAATCCGCACTGGCGCAAGTTATCCGACCAAATGGAAAAGGAGAAGAGAGGGAGCGGTCTCAAAAAGTGGTTCCAAACCATTCTCAATGGGAACGGGATCGGAAGTTCGGGAAGTGGTGGGGGTAGTGCGGGAAAGCGGTCTAGTGTCGCTGCAAGTGTTCTCTCTGGTGGTGGTGGTGATGAGTGTAGAGTGATGGAAACCAGTGACACGGACGATGAAAAAGGGCTCAGGCCCTTGAGGACAGCGGACAGAGCTAAAGCAGCTAATGCGTCCAGTGAGAACAAGTTTGGTGGTGCTCCTCCTCAGCTTGTAGAGAATGAGAGCGTGCTGTAGGAGAAGCAGCGTTCTCGTAAATTAGTTGTACCTTTTCCATTACTTCTGTCTCCCTGTACAACTCTTCTACGTCATCACCACGCATGCACGTTATACCGGCATTCCAAGTACTGTCAACGAAAAGTACCATGATAAAAGTTTCATTTACACATTCTAATATATAACTAGAGAGAGAGACCAATCTTAATGATAAGAGAATATATAGTCCCCGGTGATGATAATGATGGCGAATTGCACTTTGTGGAAATATTGTAAGACTTTCTCCCTCATGACTCTCGAAGGTCTTTTCGTCAAGTTCACAATGCTTTCTCTGCACACAACACTGGTCGAATGTTGTGTTTTTAGAACCTCAATTCTATAATATATATGTGATGATGGTTGTTCGTTGTTCAGAGTGCAATTTTTATTAACGAATAGGTATATTTTTAAAAAACTTCTCCACCCTTTATTGTCTGTTTTAGGTTCAAACTGCAGACACACACATACAAAGATATAGTCAAATTTGCATGATTTTACGTCAACAGGATTATTGCATTTATTTTGAGTTTTGAGAAGCGGTGAATATTATATAGTTAAGGAAATTGTATAAAAATGTCTTTCGGGTTCAGAGGAAGGCTATGTATGCGCATTGAGAAGAATAGGGAAATTTACTTGGGGTATTGGATAGGAAAATTTATAAATATATTGTTGTATGTAAATCTATATGTGTCCTTAAGTCTGATCGAAGAGAAGAAAGATGTTTATTTTACTATGTACTTGACGATACGTGATTATATATTATACGTGTAGTGTCATCCTACGTTGTATGTGGTAAAAAAACTGGTATACTGTGTAGAAGTATCGACTTGCACGCCGTTATCGATGGAGTCAATGTTCCATTTACTCTGAGTTACATAATTGACGAAACTACAGCACAGTTGTGTTCGAAAATATGGTGCATAAAAATATGTCAGCTTAGTCTCGTCTTGTGCTGATGAAAAAAAAATTTTTTTTTATATCAGAAGTAAGACGATGGTGCTAATAAGGTTAAGTTCTGAAAGTATATGTACAAAATATTATCCTTTTTATGAAGTATCAATGTATTTGGTCTATCATCAGTCAGAGCCTGCATAATATTGTTGTGAGAGGAAGGAATATTTACTACGAGTCAATTTCCTTTTCGACAAAATCATCATGAAATGTTGAGATTTTAAAACTGGAGAAAACGGGAACCGTGCCAAAAAAAAAACTGGAAAACACTTAGTGATACTATGGAAGATGTGTAAAAACACTGTTTGTGTATCGTTCATTAGAGCCGTTGCTGCGTAAATAATAGCTAAAAACTGCGTATTAATGTTGAGTCAGAGGAATGTGGTGAAGCCAAAAAACGATTTGTTGATTAATCGCGAATATTAAGTTTTGCATGAAATGATGACAACGTGTGTAGTAAGCGGATAATATACTTGTCTCCGTGATGGAGAACTACACATTTTTATACACACTATGCACAGGTAAATACACAGAGAGAAGGAGTGATCGCCGGTGACGGTCTTTATGAGTACAAAACTTAAGCCAATTTAACGTAGAGCTATTGTGTACAAGGTACCTATTATAGAGCTAGTAGCGTTTTCCCTTACTACTTACTTCAAAACAAACCTTGACGTATTGCTTTCTCTCAATTGATCTGGTTCTTTTCCAAGATTTTCGACTGTTTGAAGATACTTGGTAAACTGTATACTGATTTGTTTTGAGCACAATCGCCTCCTATTAAATCGTAAACCCTTGTTATTTATAATCATGCTTCTGCATAGCATAGTAATTATACGCTTTTCTGATTATAGCTTCAACAGGTAATCCTTTCTAATTTATGTGTCGTATTCTTAAACGGCTATGCTGAATATTTCCGTCAGGGCAGAATGGTTGAATGAAGGGGTTATTTATACAGACTTTAAATTCACTTTTAAAAAAATGTGACTGTGAAAAAAGTAGGGATTGATGAATAAGAGTTATCGATTTTAATCTGTGAAAAATTGTATCCTTGTGTCCGTGTATTTAATGGGTAACTCTCCTCAACAAATCAGTTCAACAATCTTGTTTTAATCATGAAAGTTATCATGTCTGCATCCTGAATGTGTTACAGCAAAAAAAAAATCTAAAGAAAAAATACATTGTTTAGGACCTTCATACTTGCGTCGTATACATCAATATCTATATATATTATGCACAATATAATATAAGTTTTGTGTGATATGTGACCTTTTATCGAGTACGGATTATTAAATGAAAAAATTAACCGTTTGAGTTTTTTAGATCTATATATAAACGAAACTTATTTTCACATTCACAGTGGAATCTGCTGATGCCCTAGCCCGAGCATATCTTGTCGAAACCGAAAGAAAGGGAAAAGTAGCGATCATGTTAAAGGAGTATTCACCATTAACGAAGGAATTCGAGGCCTTATCCATTGCTTGGACTCAACTAGTTTCAATTGGCCCAGAAGAGGAAATGATGTTGAAGGCTATGAACTACGAAGCAAATCTAGGGTCTCCCTGGAAACTTTGAAGTGTAATCTAATAACAACAACAACAACATGTGTATCAGAATAAAACGGCACTTTGTACGATAAAAACTGACCGATCTTGGTTGCTGGGATTAAAGTAGGTACCGATTAAGGGATGTTTTCCCGTCGTCACTAAGGTTACACGGTTCGATTCACCTTGTTCGGCTTTCCTTTCTTTTTTGTATCATCAATTAAAACGCCTTCCTTGTTCTTTCGTCGCACTCTTCCATTCCAGTAGCGCGTCTCTTCGGATCCATCCTTGTACATGATTTTAACAGTACCATTCGTATAGATACGCTTTACGTAGGATTCGGTCCTGATTTCCTTCTGCCCGCTAGGCCACGTCACAATGCTTTCTCCACCTGGCTCAATTTTCATAATGGACCCATCCGAAAAATACGTTTCTTCCGCACCTCCACCATCAATTAATTTGACAACCCCGTCTGCGAATGTGCACATTTTTGTCCCATCTGCTCGCCTGGTTTCCACTATACCACTAAAGTTGACAACAGGCAATTTAAATACAATTAGCTTAGATGCAGTTTAACAAGCTGTAAGTGTATGCTTCCACAATTATCAAAATTAAGTCTTGATTTTCTACCTGGCATACTCAATAACTTCATCTCCATTGGGGTATGTGATTTGTGAGTACCCAAGTTCGTGAAAATAGTATCGCATTGAGCAGTCTTCAAATTCATCCATTATGTCATTATTGGGCATTATGTGCCTAATGTCGGGAAACATAACAAAAATAGCAATAAAACAAATCATGTCAAAAGTTTTCTTTTGCCTTCACCCTTGCCATTGCCAACTATAAAGTACCTTGTGAATTTGCCATCTTTGGTTACTCGTGTAATCGTTCCACAAGAATGGAAGACTTCAACATAATCCGAAGGCATGGTTTCATCTGCATCACAGTCTGTTAGGCTAACCTCCTTAGTTTGAGACTCAGGCGATCTGGAATCGGTATCATGTGCCACGATATTAGCTCCCCCAAGAAAGTCAGACGCTGACCAATCGTGTCCGGCCGCTGTCGAACTGCCGTTGGAAGATGCTGCAGTTGATGCTTTCACAGAAATTGGTTGCTTCGGTTTATTAATCTCATCCGCAAACTGAATCCGTTTTTCTGGTTTAACCACTGGCACTGGTTTAGCTACAGCATTTGCAAGCATCATCGGAGGCCTCTTCAAGGCACTTGCTTTGCGTGGAACGGGTTTCTGCTTTTTCAATGCCTCATTTTCTTCCTCCAACACTTTTACTCGCTGTTCTAACTTCTTCTGCTGATCCGCCCACCTCGAAATCCTTTTGCTCATGTCCAACTTGGCTTCCGTGAGGTTTTTAGTTAAATCCTTGATCCTCCCTTCGTACTCATCCTTAGAACTTTTAATTTTATGATAGTCCGTCATAAGTGTTTGGAGGTTCTTCTTTTGAGTCTCGACACGCCTCTTGTCAGCTTCCAGCTGCCTTGTTTCAACCGTCTTCTCCTCCACATAGGATCTCCGTTCACGCTCCAACTGTGACTGTTGTAGTTGTAGCGCCCTTTTCATTTCAGTAAGCAAAAGGAATTCCATACCGTGTTTCTTCTTGATGACTTCCAACACGTCAGCCATGTCATCTAATTTCGTCACAAAACAAACAGAGCTCAGCATTAGCACATTTATACAGAAAATAGTAATCGTATTTAACTACACAAAAGTACGCTGACCCACCACAATTACCATTGTCATCAGACACTGAAGGTGAATCCCGCCCCTTTGAATTCTCCTTGTCCCCCTGCATATCTATCCAATTCACAGACGACTTGGTTCTCCTCCTCCCAATCGTGCGTCCATCTTCACTCAGCCCTTTCTGTGTCTCCTCCACCTCCTCCACAGAGTCGTCATCACTTCCAATCACTATATACTCTTTGTCACACGAAGTGTTACAAGAGCCGTGTGAATCCTCCACGTCCTCGCGCCCTTCTGGGATTGACTGCTGAGTATTATTGAGATCCAGGTCACAGCTCACGAATCGTTGAATAAAGGAGGCGGAGGAGTCGAAACTTTCATGTTTTGTCAGCGTCTCCAGCGCCTCGAACATCCGCAGCTCTTTACTCTTGTTGCTAGAAGTCATTCTCCAATAACTCACGATTTTTTTACTTTCACTTTTAAATTCGAACGAAACTTGTATAAACCATCCAACTGCCAAAAAAGCTACATTAGTGAATAACGGACTGACAATCAACAACCTTTCTCAACAAGTGATGTTGATTGTTTACTAGTCTTCACCACATTTGACCACATCCACCTAACAGTTCTGTGCTCCTTTTCCCGCGTCAATTTCAGTTCTTCTATGACACGCCAATGGGCATTGTGAGCAAAGTACAAATCCTTTGGTCTCTCAATAATGCTACACGGCTACACCAACCTGAACACTGAAACACAAAAAGCTGCAGTTTCAAGGTGCGTCGGTAAAACAAAGTCTGCCGGAAATGGTTTTCTATGCAAAAGTTTTGTACTCAGATTCCCTACTCCTTTTAAGCGTTGAAAATAATTGAAATTCTGGCGATGAATGAAAGAAATTTTCCTTTTTCAAATTTCCATTTTAATTGGCTTTTATTGCTATCGCTGCTAGCTCCTACTTTCTCGTACACTGGCAATAATAATCATCGTAAAACATTAGGTGCTATCCCGGGGTTCCTTAGTGCAAGTCCTCTTTTATATTGGAAATTTTATTGAACGACAATTTTCCGAAAGATACAGTATTAATCAATTGTCTCACTTCTCGCGTGATCTTACTGATTTGGGAGATGAGGCTAGAGCTAAATTAATCATATCAAACACACAAATTGAATCTATCGCGGATGGAGGCACGTGACGAAAATTGCTACAAGTACTGCTACCGTTATTCAATTACCACCGGTGGTACAGTATATAGAGAGAAAGTTATGAAACAACGTAATATAACGTAGATATTGCAATTGAAATAAGTAATAATAGTAATAAACAATGTGTTGCAGTTGCATAAAGTTATATTTAGTGCATAATTTCTAGACGCGGCGATACGCGACGCAAGATTCCGCACAACGTTTTGGAGAAAACAATTACAAGTCAGGCGGTGGCATCAAGAACTCCCACCGAGGTGTGACGTAAGGTCCGGCCCGGGTTGTTGCTAGAAAGAGGCCCACAACGAGCAGAAGGAGAAGACAGAGGATGACTTGCATATTTGCCCGTTGTTGCTCCGCCTTCGCAGGGTTCTCAAAGGCGACGCTGTCAATGTAGTCGGCCATGACTTGAAGGGCTCGCATTGTGAAACGAAGGACGGCCCTTCCCAGTCTGAGACTAACGCTGACAACACCCTCACGACCTACGGAGGAATCACGTCGATCAACGGCTGTCGACGGAGATGGCGGCGCTGAGGTTTGCGGTGGGACAGCGACGGACGGTATTGGCTCTGCGGATTTGACTAGCTTCTGAGCTTCGCCCTTCGAAGAATCTGCCTGTGAACTTGCAGAATCTTGACGGTGAATCGCTCCTCCGCTCCTAGCTGGTGGAATGGGACGGGATCCTGTTCCACTTGGCCCTCCTGCAGATCCCCGCTCTACGGGGATGGAGAATTTGGCTGTGACGACATCGCCTTGTGTCGTCACACTGGGGTGTACTTCTGAGGAGGGGGTTTGGTCGGTTCGAGTAAGGGTGGTCGTCGGCGACTTCTGCTCGGATGATGGTCGTTGTTGGCTACTCTTGATGGATCCAGTTCGAGTCGGCGGAGATCCGGGTGACTGGGACATGTAGGAGTAAGGTAAAGTGTAGGATCCTCGGACAACGTTTTCTTCAGCCTGCTGCTCGCTCACTGGCTCCGATTGGATGATGGAGCTTGGTGCTCCTGTTTGAGAAGAGGGTGGGGCTCTGCCAACAAGAAACTGTTGTCTTACTACGATTCCGCCACTTTGTGCTTCGTCAGGCTCGGCTTGTCTCGTCGACTCTTGGTTAAGATTATTTAACTGCTGTTGTTGTGGAACGTTTGCTTGTGACATGGAAGATCGGGTACCGACACACGCGTCCTTCTTGAACGGTTTTTCTGTAAAGGAGAACAAACGTTATTTGGTCATGACAGTAACGAACAATGAAGCACACTGTGTCTCAAGGCGCGTGACTAATTTTACTAGAAAGTGATACTACGCATTTCCACACTACGCTTTGAAAGACCTCGCTCAATCTCGCTAACTTACGTCGCCCCGAGGAGAACGCTGACTCCATCACATTAAGCTGCTTGTCCACAATCTTTTCTGCAACAGGAGAAGATTTTAAATCGTTACTAGAATCGACGGAGCCCAAAAGATTATGATGTAGTGATTCAAGAAATTCTGGGGGGCATGCACTTTCATTCTCCTTTTCTTCTGGCTCCTCAGTTTTTAAGCATAACTCGCGCTCGGATCCGAGTTGCGCTTTCGAGTCAGGAGACGAAAGATTGTAAAAGGAAGGGGGTGGGACAGAGGGCAAATCTACTGTGTCACTAGCGAGTCTACTGCAGTTGACTTCTTCAGAATTCAACGACTGTGTCTGAATCTTGGAAACACTCAGAGAGCCAGTTGCGCTAAGAGAGTCCACCTGTGGAGCAAAAAAGAGCAATGACAGTTGTATCAATGATATCTGAAGACAATTAAGTACGTCTTATTAGACTTTAAGCATGGTTGTTCACCGAAAAAAAAAACATAATTACCTCGAGGTGAGGAGTTTGAAGATGTTCCACCCTGATTGACTGAGCACAAAGGTCGTTCACTCTAAGGAAGTCAACTTCCAACTGCTCTAAGCGTAGTTTTGTAGGGAAAACGATATGTTGGGGACTTGGGTTAGGTGAAAGTGTCTCGGATGGTGGTGATTGTGTATTACTGGGTGTTGGAGGTCGAGGTGGCTGTGACGGTGGTGTTTGGAAAGACGTGCTTACATCACCTGTAGTCTTTGGTTGTCGACGTGGAGGAATACCAGGACTCTCTTCCAGTTGAGTCTCTTGACCGTCCAGCCGGGAAGACGCAGTTCTAAATTTTAAAAAATGCATCAATTTGAGATAAAATTGTCTTCGGAAATTCCACGAGGAGATTGCTTTTGCTGAAGAATTCATGAGTTTAAATTTACCTGATTCTACTGCTGTCCTCTGCTGGAGACTCGACGTCAGATAAGCCTACCATAAATTCGTCGTCAGGCACCGGATCCGTTTGGCAAGCTACGTCAACCTCAGTCGTTGCACTTCTTTGAATAGCTCCAAGCATAGTCGGAATATTACTAGAAAACAAGGCCTCCACTTGGTGAGGTTCCAACTCATCGAAATTTGCGTAATGTCGGACGCCCAACGCCCTCTCCAATGAGCTTTGGTCCAAGTCGTTCAGTTGAGGAACTGGCGATCTGGTAGGTCGGGGTGGGGCAGGCAGAGGTCGATTCTGCATGATCCCTATCGCCGTGCTTGGCCTTGGCTCATCAACGCCACCTTCGCGTTTTGGTACTGGGGACTTGTTACCACCACCTTGGCTCGTTGTTTCCAAACTAGATCTAGAACCTGACTTGCTGCGAGGAGGGCGCTTTGGTACCAAGGTGCTGTACGTCCTTCGTGGCCGAGCGGGTGGGACTACTGGGGAAGATTGCTGTGCAAATCGGGGTAGTGAGAAAAACGGTGCATTCGGGTCGACGGGCTGACTCAACTGATCCTGCTCACTGGTCCCTGCGACACGCTTCTTTTTCTTCCTCGGCACCGTTCTCGGTAGCTCCCTATCCTTTTGAACAATCGCGTAGCCAGCCTCGTCCACGTAATCTCCGCTGTTCCCGCTGGGGCCGGGCCTGGACTCGTCCACCGAGCGTGCTGCAGCCGAAATCGGTCTTTCGGGTTCAGACGGTGCTGGAGTATGTGCGGTTGATGACGCTTGACCTTCACTCCGAGTGGAAATTGCTTCCTCGCCCTGTGCGGACTTGGCAGCACTGGAGGAGCTCTTTCCACTTCCGCGACGTTGTCGAGCAGGGACCGAAGGCTCCGCCCCTGTGTCAAGTTGATGCTCCAGTTGTTGAAGCCACTCGTTGGCCGCGATTGTGTTGTAATAAAAAGAAGGCGGTGTAGCCACTCGTTTTGGCGACTTTTTCGTTCGCGTAGGCTTCACTGGCCCTTCATTAATTGGCTCATAACGCCCATCGTCAACGTACTCCTGTTGGATCGGGAAGTCTTGAACTGCTTCTGAGGGCGCTTCTTCAACCTCTTGCTCCACTTGTCGACCCTCCTCACCACCATCAACCTCAGCAAGCTTGTCCTTCAAAGTCTGGATCCCTTCATCGGCCTCCAAGTCTTCGAGCTTCATGTCACCAGTGGATCCACGTACTTCCTCGTTGGAACCCAAGTACTCCTCCCCTTCCTCCTCTTCACCGTGTTCCGCCATAAATTTAGAAACATAGCCTTGTGGTTGCTTTCTCTTCGGACGCTCAGGTGGGAAGGTTTGGTATGTTGTTGTTGTGGGGACGACATCTTCCTTATCTTTCCGGGGTGGCTTTCTCGGGGACCGATCTGGTCGAGGAGGCTCCATGTCAAAGCCAGCAAGTGCATTTGCCATTGTGGGGCGGAAGGTTTGCCTCAATTCTTCAACTAACATTCTGTTCACCTCCTCTTCGTCCTCGCCCTCCGATATTCCGCGCTCTCGGAGAAAGAACTCGTCAGAGTCAATTTCTTCCAGAACCCCGGGCCTCCTCCCTTGACCTACGGTCGAAGAAGCTAACGAAGATCCTGGAGGGGAGTCCCTGAACGGTTCCTCTGAAGCGTCTCGACTCTGAGCTCGGTCCATGGGTGACTCCCAATCCCTCTCACCTTGCCCCAGGAGTCTGTTCCGGTCAAAAGCGTCCTCCGCCTGGCGCCCTTGATTGAGCTCCTGTGCGTTTTCGTAAAAATGCTCCTCCTCTTGCCTCCCCTCCATTTCGTCGGCCTCCTCCTGAGATTCGCCTCGACGTTTAAAACGAAACGATCTCTTAGGAGGCTCCACTTCCATGGGAGCAGGAGGTGGCGGAGGAGCGGCGGCGGGCTCCGAGGGGATTTCAATTGTTTCTCCTACATCTTCTGAGGATTTTGCCTTTCCTTTAGCACCCGGTTTCCCTTTCATGGACTCGTTGACTTTTGTGCCAAGCTTTTGGAGGTCTTTGCCCACACCCTTCATTTTCTGTCCGACTTCCTTGGAGGCTTGGGAGGCGATGCCCATTGACTTGACACCAAACCCTTTGAGCTGCTGCCCCAATTTGTCCAATTTTTCTTTTGCTGCGGGCTGCCGTTTTCGCGAACTTGTTCCTGTACTCGACGGGGTTGGCTCACCTTGCTCTGACGCGCCTTCGGACTGCTGAATTGACTCTATTTCAGACTTTTGTTGACTTGTACTCGCTTCGCAGGTTGTGCATTCTTGAGTCTCCTCAACCCCGGATTTTTGACTGTGCACCTCACACTGATCGTCCCCAGCCTGAGACTCCATGTCTCCCTCTCGTCCTCCTTCACTTGCCTCATCAACGTCACGGGGTGGACTTCTGTTCGCATCGGCACTTCGACTTCGCCTTTGCTTCCGCTGAACTTGACGTCTCGGAGGAGTTCGACTCCTTTTCAACTTGTTTTTAAAATCCTCCACTTGGTTCCGCAATGACTGAATCGGATTCGGAATTTGGGCCAACAGAGGCTCAAGTCTCCTTTGCTTGATGTACCTCCGCTTCGTCGTTCCAGACGGAGTGTGTGGTCGGCTAAGCTCCATGGGTTCTTCGCCACCCTCCTCCTGATCAGCTTCAACACCATCATCAGCACCTTTGTCTGTTGTGTCCATTTCGGTGAGGTTTTCACCGGCCTCCTCGTCCTTTGAGCTTGCAGAAGCTGCTGCCTCCGCAGCTTTTCTCTCCTCATCCGCCTTTCGCGCCTCATCCTCTGCTTTCTTTGCCTCTGCAGCCTTTTTCGCCTCTGCAGCCTTTTTCGCCTCTTCCAACTTTTTAGCCGCTTCTTCCGCCTTTTTAGCCGCTTCCTCCGCCTTTTTAGCCGCTTCCTCTGCCTTTCTAGCGTCATCCTCTGCTTTTTTAGCCTCGGCTGCCTTTTTTGCCTCTTCCTTTGCAGCCTTCTCCGCGGCTTTCTTAGCCTCAGCTGCCTTTCGCGCTTCTTCCTCCTTTGCGGCTTTCTCCGCCGCCTTTTTAGCTTCTTCCTCTTTCTTCGCTTCAGCAGCTTTACGAGCTTCCTCTTCCTTCACTGCTTTCTCCGCCGCTTTTTTTGCGTCTTCCTCCTCCTTTTTCCGTTTTTCTTCCTCTGCCTTTGCTTGGCGTTGCTCCTCGGCCTCTCGTGCCTTGGCAAGTTTTTCTTCTAGTTTTGCCTTCTTTGCCTCTTCGGCAGCCTTCTGCTTAGCCAGTTTTTCTTCCGCTTTCTTCCGGTCCTTTTCCTCCTTTTCCTTTTGTTGCTGTAGCTTTTCTTCCGCCTTTTTCCGCTCCTTTTCCTCCTTCTGGTTCAATTGGTCTGGGCTTTCACCTTCTGCTTCTGCCGCCGCCGAGGTTGTCGCCTCGGCAACTTCCATTGGCTCCTCAGCTTTCTCGCTGGGTCCAGCTTCTTCTTCACCTTCACCGCCTCCTTCTTCCATATCGGCATCGTCTGGGACTTCCTGGTCTTCCTCGTCATCCTGCTTGGTTTTCTTCCGTTTCTTTGTTTTCTTCAAGGTTTGACCCGGAGCGAGTTTCGGGCGAACAGGAATGGCTGACTTGATGCGCTGCTTAACGTGATCAGCAGCATCTGCTGCTTTTGACTTGAGGATGTCGAATGCGGTTTGGCGTTTGCCGTGACCACCACCCCCGGAGGCACCGGCACCTCCGTGGGGTGACTCTTCCTCGTCAATTTGCATTTCACCAGGTACTTCTTGATCGTCGGGGCTTTCGTGGGTGATTGTGTCAGGGGAAAATCCTACGGACTTGGGTGTACTCGATCGCTCTCCAGATTTACTTCTGATTCCAGCGCTAAAACTTGACCTGTTTGGACCTTGCTCGTCCTCCGACGTCAGGTTCTGCCACTCTCGGTCCCCGTCGAAACCGTTGTCATGTGGATCTGGCTTGTCAAGTCCGTCCAATCCCTCTGAAGTGAGAATCTATCCGTATAAGGAAACGGGCTTGAAACATTTATTGCATGAATTATTGTTATATTATAGTAAACCACAATTACATAAGGGCAATCCGAAAATTTAGCTGATTTATTACCTCCACCTCTGGAGGGATTTCGATCATACGCTCTTCCCCTTGGGGAACTTGTTGCAAATCCTTGGATAAATAGCTAGGATTTCCGTACAAAGGAGGAGGGTTCACTGGCTCGTAAAGGTTGTCGCTGAAAGCACAAAAACAAAATGACAAATGCACACAGTCTAACTTTGCCCCGATTTAGTTATACTGGTTATGCCACGGTTAAAACCAATCAAAAATTTCGAAATTTACAAATTGAGTAACATAAAACTAAAAATTCCCTGTTTGTCACCACACTTCATTCCACCTCAGATGAGTATTCTTTCTTCATTTAATGCAACAATGTGTCGTCTACAATATGTAATACTTTATCTGATTTCTGCAAAATCGGTCGATACTCGACTTGCTCAAACTCGCCAATCAAATTCAATTAACTCTTGTTTCTAACTCTTTGTCCACCACCTTTCGCAAGTATTTCAGTATCGACATTCAATCGACATTGGATATTTAATGAGCTGGATGTATGGTCACATGCTTACGTCAAACCTTATGCCATCTTATTTCCTCCAATGGAAATTGCAGCTGCGTCGTGTAATTTCATTTTTAACAATCACATTGATTGTTCCGGCACCTCACAAGAAGTGTAATTATGCGTCCCTCATCATCAACATTTACTACGAGAATGTAGTACAATATATTTGACGAATCTCCCTGTTCCACTTTCCTTTTCAGTGCAGGCTCCGGATGTAGTAAACAAGTAGTATGCTCCTGGTTTGTAGGACAGAAGCACACTGAATGACTGAAGTTTCAACCTTGGGCGTTTCTCTGTGTTTATTTATAAAACGAGACATAGGCTTCACTCTCTCTCATTCTGAGCAATTCGAAAGAGCGTTTCGAGCACACCAAGTATACACGCTCGTCATCATGTGCAGCTTGATGAGTTGTCTATTTCGAACACGGAAAAAACTCCCATGTTACCCAACGCGTAGCTATATGCCTTCCAAATGCTTGATATCAATATGTTGTCAATAGGTTTCCATATAGAAACCCACTCACTCACATTTCCAATCCTACTCACGGAAATCTCTACTTAAATGTGTGCGAAAAAAATGAAGCAAAAATCTTCCAAGAAATCTACCCATTTTTCCACTCTAGAAAAAAATCGTTCAAACAACCGATTTTCTTGTGCTCTCTCTCTCTCTTCTTTTCCTTGACACGTACTCGTCTTTTTGGTTATCACGTTTCACATGTCATATCATATCATGTCATGTGAATTATGCTCTCCTTTAATAACTGAGAAAAGAACTACCTTTGCTTTTTCTTCTTGGATGCCATAATACTTTATTTTGTCACTCACTAGAAATTGGAGCACTTTCGTGGGGTGTAGCACACACACAGAAGACCCTCAAGAGAGATTGACGGTGGGCTTGGGGTGTTAATGGAAAATTACGTGTCAGTCTTCAGATCACCACAATAAATCACATTGAAGTCGAGGTTGACGAGGATGAGGAGGATTACAAAATACGATTAAAAACGTCAACTTCTGTCTAAAAACTTATGAACTATTTGGTATTTTGATGTGTGGTTGTAATAAATAACCGTTCGACGATAGTTCGACTGGGGAGTTGTTGGTGTACGACAAGTTGGGGGAAAATCTACAAGTTTCCTCAGCTCACACTTTCTGCTCTACTGCCTGGACACTCTGAAATCCGAATCCAGGGCAGAACAGAGAAAGACTGCAAAGATAAAATTAGATACTCCTTTGCAGCTCTCTCTGTGATGAAAAGAAAAAAATATCTCAGCTCCAACGGATTGTTGGTAGTGATGTGTGTTCAGAAGTTTTTTAAACCGATCTTCAATTTTAGTCGTGTATGTGCTTAGTAGTTTGCGTGTGTGAGCCGGCGTATGTATTATGCTTAACGACAAATTTGTATGTATTTGTGCAAGTACTAACGCGAAATCGGTATATATATACTCTGCCTTCTGCATAATATGTAATATGATTCAGCAACTGAATCTCTGCTGTATTTGCTGCATTGCTTCACTGTTTACTTTGTTCACCCAAAAAATCCTTGTGCAAGTGTGTAGTTTGCGTTTTGATTCTTCTGTCGTACGGAAATTCGTTAAATACGTTTCGAAATGCGACTCACACACATTTTCGTTTGCAAACTACTAATGGTTTATTTGTTTAAAAGCTTGTGTTTTTTTCTGAAGTTGGCATCCACAGCGATTCTAGTATTTCCGAGTTTTCAATGCGACTCTATTTTCTGTCTATTTTCCGTTAGACTCGCATCTAAATTTTGACTGGATTAGCTATACACCACAAACGTTGAGTCAGGCAGATGGCATTTTGTGCGTGAACAATGAATCATCATAAGGTAATCGTACATGATGATAGCGTAGTTTGCATGCTCGTAATGCTTGTCACTTGTGGGTAGCGATCTTAGTCTGAAGCTTACTCAAGATAGTCGTCAATATCGATCTCTTCGTCCTTATCTAAATGGGTCCAAGGGTATCCCCCTTTCTGGCGTTGACGGCGAACTTCTTCCCACTGGTACGTTTCCGGGGGAATTGGAGGTCTCCACCACTCTGTAAGAATGCACATTCACCACACGCCATAGTGAGACTCATCAAAGCTACATGGTTAGAAAGCTTGTGAAAATGTTTGTATATTGGTGAGACACAACAAAAATCCTTTATGCACTAAAAATAAATACAATTAGCGATTGTAAATGGAACACAGTCTTTAAGTAGGATTAACTGTAGAATGTCACTAGACTTTTGAAACACTAGTCGCTTTCTCCCTACCACTATTCTTATCAGACTAAAAAAGAAATTCTTCTACCATGTTATTCTTTATGCGTATTCAGAAAAAATGTCGCTGTTACAAGTCCGACCTTCGCATCACAATGGCCGGGAGGTGAACCTCCTGCGCAATAATTTATGTGCTCAATTCAATGATGTATTAGGGAAACTAACTGTGACCAGGTAATCGGGGTGAAATGGTTGGTGAAATTCAAGTTGCAAAAATAGAAATGCTAGTTAAGAGATTTCTCCAATTTGGCAGTCCCTCCGACAGCCCATTACGACACTGACGCTAGACACATGGGACAGATTAATTAATTAATTGTACCAAACAAATGGAACGCTCTGTGATTATTTAGAGAGCCGTTTTCGTCCATTTTCACGCCTTCATGATGGTTTTCATGGAACGTAAACACATAAATTGGCGGACATCTCGTAGTCTGCCGTAGATGCTGTGGCGTTGTCCTCCTGTAGACTAATTGAATTAAAGTGTAACCGTGCAGCATTTTTGTACTATCAATTTCCTAACTAATTGCATCGCCTTGGCTTGTTTTCTTCGTGCATTTGTGCTACAACTCCATAAAATACAGTGGGACGTGTAGGACGTAGGAAAGGAGATGCGAAAATATGAAGTCATCATTATTGAACATGTCGCATGCACAAGATTAAATGGAGCTTTTCCTCATCACTTTTTGGATTGACTGCTACCATCCTTCTATGATTGCTGAG
This sequence comes from Alloscopus bannaensis, assembly GCA_027743745.1. NCBI lineage: Eukaryota > Metazoa > Arthropoda > Collembola > Entomobryomorpha > Entomobryidae > Alloscopus > Alloscopus bannaensis. Next base: position 24,553 of record JAHZMW010003210.1, read on the forward strand.
TGTGAGGATTTTCTTTACACCATGTCATGTTATTATGTGTGTGTGTATTCATAGAACGGTTTTAATGTTCCGGGTACCGGTTCCAATAAACTCACACAAGTCAGTTCATCCGCCTTCCCAACAAGTCGTATTCGGGTTTTTTTGCAGTGGTGAAACAGTGTGAGATGTTGTGTTGCTTGCATATGACCTATCCTGACTTCTGACTTAGTTGGCACGAGCCCACGTTTGTAGCGATGCCAATTTTTATCGCTGGCTCATGCTAAGAATTTTGACAAAGTGTCAGTACATTGCGACACAGCTACACAACATCACATCCCTACAAATATTCAGCAGAGGAAGTGTTTGTGTACTACGTTCGCGTAATTTGTGGTGAGACTGCGAGCAAGACTGATGAATGACTTTTACTTCAACTTGGGCAAGATGAGCAAATCTATCTAATAAGCTGGTTGGAAGCCGCTGGTTTCCGCATTCGTCCGATTTACCCTTGCAGAGTAGAGAAATGAACAATTGTAAGGTAAAAATCGAGGATGTCTTTTACTAGATATGGGTCTCCTCCGGTAACATAAAATGAACGCGAGCAGCAAAATGGGCAATAACACAGCTCATATTAGTTTACTTAAAACTATAAATTCAACTCCTAATCTATAAAATAAGATGCATGCTCTTTAAATTTTACCCGGAGGTTCTAGTACAACCTGCATCAAGTGATTGACATCACGTCAAACATTTTTGCAAAAATCCCTTAAAGCCACCTAAGCACTAAGTACACATTGAATTGAGCATTAGTGCACAGATGCTGTGGGACACACTATAAATGTAGCACACTAAAGATTCATAACCGTAACATAGACTATATTATAATAATATACCGTTGTGAATCTTGTTAGTGTGCTGTTTCAATAGCACAGTTACCGATGAGAAGTACGTATGAAATGTATGAAAAAAGAAAAAATTACAAGTGCTCGTCAAATTGGCCCCATCGTAATCAGCTCTGACATGTTCAACTTTCCATGAAAAAGAAAAATGTAATTGTATACCTACTCACACTCTCGAAAACTCACTCATCAAAAACGTTCTAAGTTAATTACACGATTTAAACGCTGGCAATGTCGCTACAATTAAATGGTAAGAAATAGTCAACAGCACTTTTAGATTGGCATGTTAATTTTTTTTTTGCAAAAAAGAAAACAGTAAAGCTGACAAACTTGGAGTACTAGGTCGACCTCTTTCAGAGTCCTCAGCGTCTTGCTCAGCCTCGTCTAGCTGTTCTTGCTTCTCTTGTTTTTCCTCGCCTTGATCCGGCACAACTTCCATTTTGTCTCTCCTTTCCTTCACCGATTATTGCGGCAGACGGTAAATGTGCGTAAAACGTTGCACACACACAATAAACTTAGTCTTTACACAAACTACAGCGTTCCTCTGACCAGACAAACATTAATCCTGGGGTTCCACAATAATGTGTCTGACTACTTTGAAGCAATAGGATTTCACGAATTCAAAAACCCAGGCCCCTTTCACTTGTTATAAAAAGATGACGTAGGCCAATGTAGACGAAAGGGCTAGAATAAAATTCGCACAAGAGACGGATTACACAGAGATCACTGGATTGTTTACTTTCACGTGCATACCTTTTCCCTGCAAAGCACAATTTGTTTTGTGCTATTGAGACTTTACGTGTAAAGATAAGCACTCACAGAGGTTAGCTGTCGCGATATATACACTACTAATTAGAGGCTATGCATTTTTTTAGTGTGAACTATTCCATAGCTGCTCGTCCTAACACTCGAGCCAGCAATCTACTGATTAGCAGTAGATGAAACGTGTTCGCTTTTTAATAAGATTATCTACTATAGAATGTGAAATAACGGTAAGAATGTAGAGAGCGAGAGAAAGGAAGTGTAGTATCGTCGTTCGAAATCGAGGAATAAAAATTGCCGATCGAAAGTGTGTGATTTGTCGGAGGAATTAAGTATGCTGCTGAGGATGTGGGCGAGGGATAGAAGGGGTTTAGTACTACTTCGAAAAGCATCTTGGGAGATGGCGAAAAAAATGCAAACTCTCGCAAAACTATGCTAAAAGAAACTAGTACTGGTATGCATGGAATATACACGGCGTCACTTGTCCTGGTCCAGTTGTCAGTGGATTCCATCAGTATCTTTAGAGAGCACAAGGAAAATGTGGGAGAATAGGCAAACCTTTTACACAGTGAACGAACTGTACACAAGTACAGAATACATTTACAAGTATTTCTTGACTTGTTCCCATATTGCCTACATGCACGCTATTCCGTGTGAAATGAAAGAATGAAAACAACACTATATTTTTCCCATTCGCATCTTTATGTAACTCAGTAAAACATATAAAACGTGGTTGCTCCGCCTAAGTAATAATAATAACTGGTTGCTTGAACAAAATCTAATTTAGTGATATTATGTTCATTTAACTTTGAAATATGAAATACGAGTATATTTTGATGGCGTACCAGAAACACGCGCGCAGTCGTACTCGTTCCGGGTTTTTTAATGTGCACACATCAACAACACCGTAATATTTATATATTTAGGTCTCTTTTGCTACACATATTGTGCTGGTGATGCACTTTACTATTTACTTTACTCAACTCTACCACACAGAGAGAGCGAGTTGCACATTTTTATCCTTCATTATTATGTACATTAGAAGAGAGTCTATTAAGATAAAATGCGTAACACTTTTACACACAGAAGCAGCCAAAAAAACGCTTTCCCTATCTCTCTGTTTGGTTCACATGGATGTGAATTTCTAAATTGAGGATGTCTGCATGCAAACCATGACGACCGTGTCATGCGGGAGTATTATATAAAAATAGTAAAATTGAGAATGAATATCAAGTGTAAGTAGAGGCATGCGCTGTGCATGAGTGCAATTATATAATATAACTCAATCTCCTTGTGCTTGTGTAAAAAATCTTGAGTATGTATTTATTAAAATACACAGAGATTTTACAATCTCTTCAAACACTGCTGCAGCTATGAAACGAACATAGCGTCAAAGTCTAGTGGTTTAGTTAAGATCATTAGATGTCACACAGATCTAATCGCGGGATCAATTCCCGTGCTCTAGCAACAATAAGGGTTGCCTTTGGTAAACTGTCAAAATGTAAGTTGGTTCGAGTTGATTCTTGTCCACTCAGAAGTGTTGTCTCACGTTCTGATGTCAAGCTTTAGATGCTCTTCCCTGATCACACGTAGTATTCTATAAATTATACTGTAGGGATCGCCCTTCAGTAGTTGAGGATTAATTTCATTACCATTAAAGTACAACAGATACGAACATAAATTGCGAATGGAATATGAATACTGATTACACTCTCGTCTTCTCTGCTTTTATTTAACATCATACAATGCCCCAATAACAAAAAAATATAACTGCTTATCCAAAATTACCACCATCTCCACCGTTTGCACGTTGTGTTTTTTTTGGCGGGGGAGTGCGAATTTCTTGCGAAATCAGCAAATTTCTGCATGCACATATTTTACGCGATTCTAAAAAAAGATTTTACATCTTGTCAACGGGGAAAATGAGGCGGTGATGGGAGAGTGATGGGATTTTATTTTGGGGGAGATTTACTCGATATTGAAAAACAAATGGAGGTGGAATACTTTGGTTTGAGCTCTGTGCTCGGATGAATCTTTCAATAATAGGATTTCCTGCCAAAACTTTGTGCATAATAAATTTTTTGTCATTAATGAAACAGCACCCGACTAACTTTCGAATGAATGAATTTTGCATTTTTCCGTACGACAATATCTCAATTCTGTTTTGTCAGAATTGAATGACGGAAGCACACAGATTACTCGTAAAACAGTAGAATACCTGGCATTAGCGATAAACGCGTCGATCCCCTAAATCCATAGGCGATTATTCGCGTATATGTAGTAACTAACACGAAGCGGTTTTACGATTTTTTTATACAGAAGTTATCATCAACCTGCAGAAATGCAAGCACACAAACAACTAGTGTGTTATGACCTGTTTTTATGAATATGTTGAAAAATGTCGCTGATCTTGCTGTCGTTTTGGCACGACACTCCGTACATAATAATAATATGTACGTGTGTTCATGAGTCGTCTCTCTAGACAAAAATAGCTCAAACCAAGTCATTCCACTTGCACAACAAAAATATAGAGACCACTTTCTATATAGAGACGAACTACTTAAGTACAACACAGCAATGGCATACTCGTAGGAACATCGGTATTGTATCGTTTTTTACATCCGATTTTGCATAAGCGGCCTTTTCCTCTCTTGTGCACAATTACTCATAAAATGACGACGACGACGACACGGGATTCACTAGCGGTTTGTGTACTTGCACAAATATTCACAGAAACAGAGTCCTTTGTACCTTCCGCTGCCTTTCCAATGTGGCAAGAATACTCTTACTGATAAACACATCTCCACTGTTCCACTAGTCACAATTCTGGTGAAACCGTCGAAAGCCTCCTTGGGCTCAGTTTTGTGTATGAAAAAGGCGAGAATATTTTGTCTCGCTCAAAATTCCATTTCTTTCCAGGTTTACTGGAATCGTCGTTGATAATTATACTTAGAAATTTGACAGTGGAAACGTTCTCCGAGGAAACAGTTCAAAACTTGTTATCGAGAGGGGCTTTCACGCTCTGTAAATCTCATGCAAGCCACACGGTAATGGCGTACTTACACAGATGTTCATCTGCACACGAATTCTAGGTCTATTCAAAAAGGATTTGGCGATTTTACGTAGAAAGCAGCAGCAGCCCACATTCTAATGCCCAAATATGGAACGCTTGATGTGAGAGGAAAAAGTATTGAAACAGCAATGCATGCGTACATTCTGTATGTGTTATGTATATCCTGGAGGCATGATTGTGAAATTTATTCACCATCAACGACGCCGACGACGAGCATCGTGTATTTTTTGAGTTGGCACATCAGCTTCAGAGAAAAAACTGAAGGGAGTAGTCTGTAATGCGGTGAGCTCATTAGGTTACCTGAAACATCGGCTATTACGTCAGCTCTTCGGGTGTTCGAGGAATCGTTTCACCGACTTGAAAATATTTGTGAAATAACGACTTAAATGGAAGGCAATGACAAAATTAAGCCAATTAGGGTGGAAGGTGCTCTTCGTTCTTACCTTCATACGCTGTCACTTTCATCTTTTACGTTTCTCATGATATTCTGTTTAGAGAGAAGCCCGCAAGGCTGAAGGTGCATTTTTGTATAAAACCATGCTTATAGAAGTTTAGTGAGCTCATAACTTGACAATACATCATTGCCTGAAAACATACGCTTAAAAACTTGTAAACTGTGTAGAGAGAATTCCGGAGTATTTAGTGGAAATTTCTTTAAACAAGAAACATGGTATTTCATAGCTAATCCAGAGTAAAGTTTGGCGTATGTATATATTTTCTCGGATATATCATGGTCATGCTAGTATTGAATTATCGTGAATCTGGTTCGCCTCAGTTCATGTACTGCAAATACAGGGGTTTTTTTTACAGTTAACAGTTGTTTAAAGTACAAACTTTAAAGTTTGTAAAATCCTTCGGGAGAAGAAACCTTCATGAACGCTGGCGGACATAAACGTTCGATTTCCAAAGAAGCTTTGTCGTTTTTATTCATCGTATTTGGTAGCAATAGAGACGGCTTTGTTTCTTGGCTGCTTTAAATAGCGTGGTCATACATGCTACTGATGTCTATATCAAGTCCGAGCCCTTGAAGAACTCGATTTTTTTTACCGGAGACAATTTCAATTTGGCCCGTAGATAGTTTGGCATATTATGCATGCCTGATCAACAGGACGAGTTTTCACTGGGACTTGGTTTGCATATCGTAGATTTTGTTCCTCCTAAAGTACACTTTTCAGCATTCATAAATGTACAGATCTGCATATCCGTTGTAAACCCAAACTAAATTGTGAAGCTAGAGTAAACTTCCATCTTCACTGCCTTCGTGTTGCTCCATAAATAGCTTTGAACGGAAATCAAACTACCATTTCTGCCTAGTCAGTTGTAAAAGCAGCAAGTTCAATCTCCAGTCGAAGTCCTCAAAAGATACTTGCACTTTAGTAATTTATTCGATCTCCGTTATTAATTTAGCCGTTCAACCAGAAGGCCCTCCAATCTTCGGGATGGACACTCACTCAGGAACCGTGTCAGAGAATAATCTGATTGACGACCAGCAGAATGAAGTGGAGCAGCAGCGACAGCAATACCATATTCAGGGGTATGACGAAATCTACTTCGAGTTATGTGATCAACTCCCAACCTTCGTGTCCAGAGTGGACCTTGAGGACAATCGGCTTGGTACTTCTCTTGGGCCCACTCATCCACTTCCGCCTCCACTTCCGTCGTCACCTCCTCCACCACAATTCTCTTCTGATCAATTTCAACGTGAGAATCTTGTAACAGAAGAGTGCCTCGGCCTGGAAATCCAGAAGTTTATGATGACCTGCGTGGAAACATTAGCGCGCGAACTTCAGACTGGGCCAGACAAGGAAAAGTTTCAGGTGTGTTTGAGGCCCTTGAAGAAGATGTATGAGGAGGTTCGGACATCCAGTGCGGAGTTTAACAAAGACCTTGTGGAATATGGACATGAAAATCATCATGACTGCTACTGTTCCATTGCAAAGACTGGCTCAGGGGCCGAAACAACCGTTGACCCACAGTCCTCTGCGTCATCGCAAATCTGAGAAGTTCGACTAAATGTAAACAACGTCACGACGATATCGGGTATGTCCACAGGCGAATACATAAATAAAATGCTTCTTTTATTAATACACTTTTTTCGTTCTATGTATTTCCAGGTCGGAACGCGGGGAAACGGGGTGGATCCCATTTATGAATTTATCTCATTTATGAAGCCAATCTTAAGCGATTGTAGTACTTGTGTGAAATCGAGAGTCGAGATTAATTTCAGTTTTATTTTGTACAAGACATGAATTATTTTGTCGTCCTAAGACAACTTATTGGTATTAGATATTTTCAGATATAGATATAGATTTATTTGAACAGTTTGTACGTGCTGAGAATGTAATTAATGGTAGTTAATGCACATATGTGTAGTCATATAGCCCGTTGTTAATAAATAATTTAGTTACGGACGCATAAACTAAATCATATTTAGCTGAATAAAGGAGTCTCAAAATCATCGTCTTGGCATACATTTTTTTTTCTTTCATTAACGATCAACATCTACTCAAGTTCATGTGACCATAATTATTGAAGCTGTAATCACCGACATGAAATCATCATCAATTTTACCATCATCAAAAATACGTACTACTTCTTGTACAATTCGTACATCATCACGCTTTGGTGATCTGCTTTTGTACTGCCTTCTTCAACCCAAAATCACTGTCGTATTCATTATCTCTCGTCGTAGAAAATTGTTTTCATATTCATTATTAAAGAACGGCATTTTCTGGACAGCATATAATTTTTGAATCACTGATATATCTGAAGAAAATATCAAGATTCCATCCCTTCCTGTCACATTCCCAACAAAAGCGTATTAAAATTTTTCATCATCGTGTATCTCATCGTTTGCGTGATCACATTACGCCATTTGAGTGATTGCGAGGTGGAAAAGACCATTTATTAGGAGACTGAAATGAACATGCGAAGCATGTGAGTGAAAGGATACTTATAAGAATGCACGGTGTGTCTGTCCGTTTAAACGG
>JAHZMW010003211.1:0-37277 GCA_027743745.1 Alloscopus bannaensis
CTGGGGGGAGAAAGTTATGGAGGGAAATAGGTCTGGGGGGAAAAGGCCGCTTGGGGAACTGGACCCTTGGGGGAAAAGGCCGCGGGGGGGAAAGGCCTAGACCCTTTTAGACTACGTTCTTGCGAGACGACCAAGACTCCCTTCGCTGATGTGTTTTCCCGCGATTTCGCTCGTCTGCCAGTTGGAAGACAGCAACGAGAAGACATGTCGGTGCGAGAATGTACACGATGCACTGAGAAACATCCCACTGGCGCCCATCGTGTCAAGGCAATGTAAGAGTAGAGGAAACCCAGAGCATGTATTTACCTACAAAGAACGAGGAGCCCTGTGTCAAGGTCACCATTTTGGAGAACACCCCTGAGGGGGGTGGTCCGATCACAGTCGAGCTAGCCAACCTGGCTACTCAAAATACGAAGAAGAAAAAGACGGTTGAATCAGCGGAGCGACTCGCGACCGAGGTTAAGAGACTCATTCAGACGTACAACCATCATTTGGCGGCGGCGGACGGGAAGAGCTTGCGATGCAAGTGCAAAAAGTGCAAGCGGGATGAAACGTATAACGTTCTGAAGGTGCCCTTGAACGCAGTGATGGACGAGGAGAGGAGGTGCTGCGGATCAGACTGCGATTCGACAGCGTTTAAGATGATTTTTATTAACAAGGCTGATTACAACAAGACTCTCAAATAATTCAAATTCAAAAGTCCTTAAATAACGGCGAAGACTGTCCAGAGAAGCGGCGAGTTCCGGAAACAGGCGAGTTACGAAGACGAAGATGAATAGTAAGACTTGACTAAGTTAGATGGTTAATAAGACTTGACTAAGTTATATGATTAATAAGACTTGACTAAGTTAGATGATTAAACTTAACAACTTAAATGTACAACGTTTTTTTTCCATTTGCCATTTCCCTATTTGAGCTCAAAAATTCAGTCGGAGAAGAAGAGTCGAATAGGTACGACAGTAGAGGTGCGATAAAAAAGAGTTTTTATTTGAGATCACACACACACACGAGTGTCGGTAATGCACTTTGTAAATTAAAGGTCAACAACGAATTAAAATAATAGTTGTAGTAAATGTGGATAATAAATGTTCTGTTGAATAATAAATTCGCGACTACGCTACGAGTACTTTCAAAACTACCAGAGAAATAAAGCTCTCCGCTGATTAGTTTGTAAAAGATTAATCACTTTAAAATTACGTTAAAATCCGAACACTTTCACAAATCCATATATCGAACCATTAATTGAACACATCCCTGGAGGTCACAGTTCAGGTCACGGGTCAGTGGGGGGATACTTTGAAACTGGACGTGTCGATGGACCAGTCATCTCCGCTGGACGAAGATGCATCGTATATCTCGGGGAAGCCATAGGATAATAGTCGCCCATCCGACTCGCACCATCTGAGCCACACCGAGAGTCGCACCGAGATTCATCATCACACCGAGAGTCATCATGAGAGTCATCATCACACCGAGAGTAATCATGAAAGTCATCATCACACCGAGAGTAATCATGAGAGTCATCATCACACCGAGAGTCAACTACACAATTCCCAGCTATTCCCTCCAAGGCCCCCCAAGGCTCCTCACGGCTCCTCAAGGCTCCTCACGGTCCATCTACCAATTCCCAGCTATTTCCCTCAAGGCTCCTCACGGTCCATCTACCAATTCCCAGCTATTTCCCTCAAGGCTCCTCACGGCTCCTCAAGGCTCCTCACGCTCCATCTACCTATTCCCAGCTATTCCCCCCAAGGCTCCTCAAGTCTCCTCACGGCTTTTCAAGGCTCCTCAAGCCTCCTCAAGGCTCCTCACGGCTGTACGTATTTTAATAATAAACATTCGTAATTCGTATATTCCTGATCATATTTTTCATCATTTCTTCTAACCGCGTAGTTTGTCATCAAACCGCATCAAGCTTCCCATCCAGAAATAAATTTTGTTCAACAACGAGCACGTTTTGTTTTTATTTTGAAACGATTTATTTCAAACTCTCCCATTACGAATCGAGTTACAATGTAAAATTATAATATTATACCGACCATCTACACAAAATTTTCCCTTTTCCTCTATCAGATACGCAATGCTTTGACAAATTCCACAACTGACATCTATGTACTATTCGTGTAATACTTTGGACAACGGCAAGACTATTATCAAATAAAAAGAAAGGCGTGTAGAATTCTGATTATCATCATGACATTGACACACTTGCGCCGCCACTAAACAGGCAGAATCAAATCTGGAAACGACCGACGAGAAAATTTTCCATTTGAATGATTCCATTTGAAAATGTTTACCAAAAACAGGCAGAATAAAAGGAAGCATAATTGTAAAGTAACTGAGGCTATCACACAAAATATTATATAATATAATAGCTCTCTGTTTCAATTAGTTAGAGCATTGAGAAGCTGAGAGGATGTCACAAAATCAATCTAAACTGTTATGACCATATAATATGATAATACGTAATGTAATAGTAGATAATTGCCTGATGCTAATTCAACCCTAAAGCTAAATGTTTGTAGTTAATCAACTCAGATCTACTAATCACTCAATCAAAACGGTCTGATTACCATCAACTATAACTGTAACTTAGGTGTTGGCTCTATCAAGGTGAAGGAAAAAGAACTCAATGTGAGAGCGAGCTGTGAAACGAAATGAGAGTGAATCTCGTCCATGCTGCTCAACTTTGAATGAAAGAATGGGTTGACAAATCACATCAGAATTGTGCTAATTTTGTTGTCTCCGATGCCATTGTTGTTGTGGGGAACTTTCCCCGCTAAATTGTTCCCACTTTGAGAAGAGCAAAATTTGGAGCCTGCATCATAGGTCGCTTGATGGCTAGAATGATCACTGCTATTGTCGTCACTGTCTTGGTCAAGCGGTGGAATACCATGACTAGACTTGTCCTCTCCTGTGGATCCTCTGGAGTCGGAATTCTTTAGCAGCACTGGACGAAACCCTGGACTCGGGTCTCGATTCAAGTTTCCGTACATCCCCACAGTTCGCATCTCCTGCACCATGTTCCTTTCCTCGTATTCCTGCTGGACAACGTTGAGGGCCTCGGCTAAGCGCGTTGAATTGGAATTGTGCTCGCCAGAGTTGTTTGTCCAGCCACCATTTTCCATCACACTACTAAAGTAATTTGCACTAACATACTTTGAAGCAATATCGGTGACTTGTGGAGGTACTGGAGGACAAATTGCTCCCTTGCTTGAAATCTTTGCCAACTTTTGCATCGTAAGGACACAACTGAGAAGTGTTTGAATATCCTTTCTAAGTTCAGACTTTTCTTGTTTCAACTTTGAGATTTCTGCGTTTTGGCGCTGGATAAGGTCTCCCAGAATTGGATGGCTTTCCCCTTTTGCTGCCCCAGAAGAGGTTGGCACATCCTTCCCATTGTCAGTTTGAACTCCTTTACTATCCACTGACACAAGCTTATTGGCTTTTACTGGCAAGTTTGTAGCACTGGATTCACTGAGAAAGGCACTAAATGCTTCGTCATTCATTACAGAATACTCAACGGCGTAGGTGAGCATTTGCTTGTCCCACTCTGATTCTATCACCTGAAACAGTACAATTCTTTAATTAGCAAAAAATAAAAATAATACAGCCTGCAATATAAATGGCCGGATTGGTAAAACCACACACTCACCTTTCGTAGGTAGCGGTCCAATTTATCGGAAGTGATTTGGGTTACAACAGTCTTAAAACAGTCCATGACTTGTTCCAGTCCATTACATTGCATTAAAGCTTTCTTGTGGTCAAGGACAAGGGCAAGAGCAAATTTAGCTATCACATCGACCCCATGAAGCATAACCAGATCTACAATAAAGATTTTTTTTTTTTTAAATAAGCGTTTATTAAAAATGTGCTCAGGTGAGAAGCCAAAAAATTCTCACGGTTAGACACGTTCACTCGGTTGCTGAGAACAGGACAGCATATTATAATTTTCCCACATTGGGACGTCACACACTCACCCAGAACTCGAACAGCGAATCCAACTGGAAACTGAGATGCAAACATTGTCAGAAACCATGGAGCAGCATACAAACTCGGGAGAACGTCGTTATGGTAGAGCAGCAGTTGAATGTCGGGGTCTTGGTCGTGAATCAGACGTGTGAGTTGGTACAGTTTAACCTGTTGGTAACAAAAGGTGACAAACCCAGTTGTTGAAATAATGAAATAAAATGCTTCATAATAATCCATGGTCTACCACGACTTTTATGCATGCAAGCAAGCAACACACCTGAAGACCTAGCATATCAGGCTTGTAGTGCTCGCGCGCTCCCAGTGTAAACATAAGGTACTTCAAGATGCTGAATGCGTCATCCTCCTCGTACTGAAAATGGACAAGCAATTGAAACTTAAAACTCACACAGTTATGTTGTATTTAATGCTTTAATATTATTTAGGTAATAAATATTTTATATTGAGGACTTACATGCATCAGTAGCAATCCAGCCACAAAACTTAGACCCTGGCAGTAGCCAACATCAGTGTCCAGCAGCGAATACGCTTTCAAAATATTAAAAAGTGCAAGTTGACCAGATCCAAGGGGGCTGCTAAAATACTGATGCGACGGAAAAGTGCGCCCTAATAAAGAGAGAGTTTATTATAATTCTATATGTCAACCCTATTATAATTACATAAGGGTATTGAGTGGTGTGTCAGCGCAAAAAAAAACAAACAAATTACCAAGGTCAATTAGAATAGCATGTTGTTGTGAAGTTAGCTGCCGAAGTAATTGCTCATACGATACGTCCAAGTTAATATGGCTGTAGTTTGTGGCACTTTGTTGCTGTTGACATCCTATATTTCTTTGCTGAACAAAAAACTGCCACACTTGTCCTCGCTTGTGTTTCGGTACTCCTGTTTGCAAAAATATAATTAGCAAAAAAAAATCTTGTAACGCCCCTGTATAGCACCGTATATACGCTGTATAAATTTGCTCCAATGTTTCGAAAAATCACCTCGGAGAATAGCAGAGTTGAGGAGTTGAATGTCACATTTTTGTGCTGGCTGAGATTGAGCTTGGCTCATAATCAGGTCCCAAGTGTCATTTGCCTCTTCATCACAAGTTCCAAGCTCCTGGTACGAGAGTTTGAGTCGTTTCACATCCGCCTCTTGCTGTTTCGCTGCAATTACACATCAAAGGAAATAATATTGAGCAACAAGTGCTTACTACATGTTGTGACAGCTTTCGCATTACACGCTACACTCTCTTCAGCAGCTTACCCTTGAGTCTGAGATTCTGCTTCTCCATGCGAATGAGAATGATCTGCTGGTTGATGGCAGACTTCCACAACTCTCTGATCTCTTCCCTGGTCCGCTTTGGACGGAACTGACCAGATTTGGATGACACAGGTGTGCTTGGCGGATAGTTGACGGAAGGAGTTCTTCCAGCTTCTGGGGTACTCGGCGACACGACCCGCTTAAAAATCGCATGACGCCACGATCCCGATCGTCGCATATTTTTTCCCGGTGTTTCAGGTGATGTCTTATTTTGTGAGCCGACCTTCAGAAATCTAGACACAAAAAAAAATCCCATCATCACAATCTAATCTCATCTAGAGTTCCGCTCTCAAACAAAGACTAGTATCAACTCCCTACTGAAAATTTTAAAAAAATCTCATCTTCTTACATGTTCATCATAGGACTGTGTTGCTTCTGCTCTTTTGATCCCATTGTGTTTGGTGACGCGAGTCCCAACACACCATTTCCTTTCAACGACGGACTTCTCTCGCGAATCGAGGGTGACAACGCAAACCCTTGAGATGTGCGTCGATTGCGAATCTCACACCTTATCTTCTCCCCAGTTAAGGCACCAATGGTCGAGGATCGGGGTCGTCTCGGGATATTTTCCAACGGTGAGTCACTAACTACCATCCACCCGTCCTCCTCATCGTCGTGCTCACGATCGCCAGGTGATTTCGTTACTGGACTACCAACCACTCGTCCTCCTGATGAGGGGTTTCCACATATCTCCTATACAGGGAAAATACATGCAACGAACACCACCACATTCATTATTTCGTGAATACCAACAAAAAAACGAGTTGTGTGTGTGCATCATCAGTAGCAGCAAATGCGATATATGTCGTAGTGTGTAGTAAGTAATCATCAAAAAGAAAACCTCTCTCAATGTATACGCAAAGATATATGTAGGCATAATATACAGAAATATACCTTTACGTTCATCGTTCACATACTACAATACGTAGATACATAATATAAATAATGCTATTCTGTTGAAAAGCTCACACTTTTTACCTGTGTGGATTTCTACGCTCGCTTTCGTCTCGTCGTCATACATATACACAATCACCATTATATACAGTTGAAACACAACAAACAGCCCTAAGCAGCATAGTCCCAAAGAGAGACGAGCGTTTTTACGTGTGTATACTAAAACGAGATAGGATGAGACAGGTAAAAAAAAGATGCATTTATTACTACTTGGTGAATGCACATGTAGTAGACACAATCCTTTTTTTCTAGCATATAACTTCCCCCAAAAAATGCTAAGGAATATAATGTATTTTTTTGCCTTCGTGAATATCTCTTTGTGCATATATACAAAAACGGTTGGCTTTTTGTGAGAATAAAACGTACATTCTGTTTGTGTGTGGTTAATAAGAGGAAGCTTACAAAATTGCTTGATTCCGTACTTGTCGTTGTCCAGAAACAGAGAGCTTGCTTATGATTGTTGTGATGCTTGATGAGGTTTCAGGTACATTACAGATTATTTGCTTTGATCGCGTCGCATCTTGTAGCCAAGGAGGAAAAAGGATTGATGCTCAGGTTACAATAAAATAGATGAATTGTGTTTTTTTTTGTTAAAGGTTCACTCTAAATTTGGAATTATACTACGACAAGTGAGCAAGCATGCATTCCCTTGTCTATGATGATGGTAACGTTTTTTCACCTAAAGTTGCCTTCATTACATGTAATGCTTGTTTGTAATAACCTGCTATGATGCTATGATGTTTTCGCAATGCAGGTTGTAGATTACGTGGAAAACTACTCATATGAATTGTACGGTCATCTGCTGCTCGTATGTGTATATACAGTTTACTAATCCCTTCCTAACGGACTAAAGGATTAAAGTCGTAAAATATGTGGAGCTTGGGTTAAATCTAGCGAGTTGGCTTTGGTCTTCTAATAAATTAGACGATTGTGTGTTAATCTCCGATCCTGGTCAAACACCGATCCCGCCGTAAACCCTTAATCCTTTTTGGGCTTGCCCGAATTCTCTTACATACATAGTTGAATTCAATATAGTACTTGGAATTTTTGGTACATTTTTATCATGTTGCAACACAATTACATACAATCTTCAGCACTGTATTGGATGGGTGCTTGAATTAAGATGTCGCTGCTGTAGCTAGTTCTGATTGTGAAAACCTTCTAGACTTTCCTCAAATCTATCGGATGCAAGGTACTAAAAACAAGTTTACACGCTGTAAATGCCAGACGTCATCAATTTCTTAATAAATCTTCAAAATCAAAGATGTTTTCCCCTCCTCAGAGTTTCAAAGGCACCGGCAAGAATTCGCGCATTCTTATGTTAATTTCGAAATACCTAAATAGATCAACCTCAAATTTAACTATGTGGTTTTGCACCGAGCTATTAACTCAAAACCATTAAAAACCTAACCTTACCCACTGGGGGAAGAAATTCAAAAGTCGACCAATTGAACTCAAATTCAAAACTTGACCTCTTTTTGTGGTTCTATAACTAGCTATTAACTAATATTATGACGATGTATGACGAAGTTACAAATTTGACTTCAATTGTTTTCCAGCTTTTGATTGCTACTTTAAATAGCTTTACCTTTAGGGCCTGTTTGCTACCTTTACAGTGTGTATGTTAAATATGTGATAGAAATACAAATATCAGACTTTTGCTAAACCTAACAAGTACGATATTCCAGCAACTAACAAACTGGATTTTCACATATAAAAAATATTTGTCTGGTGTAGTAAAAGCAATGAAGGAAGACGATTTAAAGAAACAGTTCGTGGATGCACCCCTGAAGAATTAAAATGGCTTAAAGGCGTATTATGGATCGGGATATGACTCGGTTGGAGGTTGACCACCACCTTCCTAATGGACATACCTTGGTAAGAGGTGATGAGTAGTGTGGAAGGCTGTTTTCCCTTGTGAGCCCTGGTCCGTCTCGCCCCTTCCGTTTGATCAAATGGTCAAATGAGTTGGTGATTGAACGCTTTGCTTTCATGAGAATTGCACCGCCGCCAAGATACTGACTGAGGAACTCGTGCCTGCAAGCCCAATACACGCAAGAGCATATTATCATCACATCACACATTACAAATATAGTCTACGTTACAAACCGAATCATTTACTAACAGAACATTTACTAAGCATTTTACGCATTATCATTTTTATTAGGTTTTTGTTTTCAAAGAAATTGGTTACTCGCCGAATACGTGACTGGTGAACCGTTACATACAAATTCCTCTCAATTTAGGTGGTGTGTAAATACAAGGCGGTATACTGCGCACTCATTGTTTCGTTGGTTGTGTGCTCAGTTTTATTTTACAAAATCAAAGCCACTCTATGTAAATGATGAATTGGCCAAGTGTATTTACGGTCATCATGAAATGCACAACTACATATCAATCGCACTTTTCACGTTACCGCTCGAAAACAGATAGATTTGTTGCATGAAACTTGATATTTAAAAAAAACGAGAACAGAGAATGAACAGTTCCCGAAGCAGAGTTTAGAGTTGGTACGAGATACACTTATTTACACGGTACGTCTGTTTGCGCCTTGTTACTCACGCATCATGTATTGATTACCACCATACTGATACTATTCACTCATTTCACTCCATTTCTCCGTCGTACGTCAATTCCTGAGCTGATTGTCAAATTCTGAATATTCTGCGAGAACGTTACCAGAACGGAACTAAATGACGGTCAATTTAGACAACGGAATATTGAGAATCAACTTTTGATTTCAGAGTAGATGCACAACAGTATTTACCAACAGTTTTTTGCTGGTCAAGTACGTCGAGACAAGTTCTCGCGGTATGTTTTACTATCACATCTCTTTTTTGTGCATTAGTGTAGCAAAACATGTAAACTACGAGTTATTATGATGAGAGTTTGTAGATCTTTAAATAGGATTCATAAAGATTCTTAAATATATGTATACGTACTACCATGTATGGGTTTTTAGTTCACATACTAGTTTATCTCAGTTTCAGGCTTCGATAACACGTTCGTAACATTGAATTTAATCAGTAATAAAAAGCAACGTCCGATAAACTGCAATTCCTCAATATCTCACAAGGCATAAAACGTTGTGTCACCATGACTCAGATGTAATCCACACAACCAAACTTGACATTAGAAACGCATTAACCCTGATGATGATTCACTAATGGATCATGAAAATCTTTGTTGGGCATCTGCAAATCTCATTGCAATTATACATCCACATTTGCTTCAAAACGACACGAATCTCACGAAACGTTAAAAGTGACGAATTTCAATCTGCCGATTCAACTCACATTCTATTAGATTTTTTATCATTGTTTGTGCAATGTGGTGCAAGTTCGTGATCATGACACAAAGGACAAGCTGCTTCCTCTCTTGATATCTTTTCTGTCACGATTGCGGATGTTGTGCATGACACAACACAGAAGCAGCGATATAGGCATTCTACTCTGACTAACATGATTTATGAGAATGATATCCATGAAAATTATAAAACGGGTAGAAAATTGTCTCTGACGTGTGGTTGTGTGGCATGGCATGGCAGTCATCACCGATAAACTTTTTCAGCTCGTTTCTACGACATCATTCCAAGTAATTCACTCGCAAAGTGCGTAGTGTAGTATTCGCCACTACTCGTCTTTGTGTAACTCTTGTCTTTTCCTTATATTACACATCATTATATACATGCATGCATGTTGTGTGCGGTAACATTGTGATGGAGACCATAATGTATGTATAGTGTGCAAATAAATGGAAAAAAGGATGGCACTCTCTGCCATTAAAAAGTGGAGCAAAAAAAAAGAGGAGTTATAAGCACCTGTTTTCCGCAGTGTCATGAATATGTTTGGCTTGTTTGCTCTCACAATGAGCACGTAAGAGCATCATCAACAACTCATTTTGCTCCTGCACAGACTGGGGTTCTGCTCCATGAAATTTTGCCAAAATATTTTGGCGATCCTCGTCAGGTAGGCCATTTATGTTTTTCAGAATGCAGACTTGGATTCGCTCATCACACGGGATTCCTGCCCAGTCAAAGAAATTGAAACAGTCATATTACATGCACATTTCCATGCTATGAAATATCTCATTCGCATTTTCATGCTCAAGTAAAACAATGTCATACAAATGTATTTTTTTAAAGCCTTTCTATTGAATAATTTGAGAAATATCATGTTGACGACGTGATTCAAGATTTCAATAGGAACACTTTCGTGCAATACACAGCGTGACCCACCTGCATCTTTGCTCACTCGCGAGAGAAAGAGTTGTTTGTCTGAGAAAGGAGCACCATCTGTATGACACATGAATGAGGAACGGTAAAGAGAGAAAAGTGAGTGACTCACCGTCAACTTCGTTGCATAACTGGCGATACCATACCATAGGACAGTGATCACAGGATTGGATTTGTCGCTCTTTTTTTAGATTCTCATGGTTCACCATGTAGGCTTGCCTCAGTACTGTGGAAACGAAGAAAGAGTTTTAAGGACCCATTGTAGAAGTAATACTAATGTTAAAATACAATCCGTCGGACATATACATATACTCTGCCTTTATTTTCCTATAGTTTATCAGCACTGCTGTACTAAGTGAGAGCATATCACTTCATGCGTTGTCATAAACTCTACTCGTTCCATGGCAACTTTTGGCGTGCGAACAAAATGCACTGTTCTACATTAAAGAGAGAATTCGTGGTACTTTTCATCTACGTGACTGCCAGTGTAGTAATATTATCCATAATGGCATTTGCAGTACTAGAGCGTACGAAAATTCTCGACAGTCGTCAAGTATTTCCCAATGTATGTCACTAGGCACAACGTCTCTTGTTCTGAAGATGTCTCAAAGATCCCGTACTTGCTAGAAAACGTTCGAAAGAGTTGCACATAAACCTCAAACTCACTGGACTGATTTTCATTATAAAACTTAAGAATTGGGTCAACGAACCATTCATGTCACTTCCTGACAGGGTTCTCGTTTACCAAATTTATTTAATCTCATGCTCTACGAAAATGGTTTATTGTTGTGCACATGTTCACAAATTGATATGCCTTTGATTCTGAGCTCTCATTGATCGTCAATCAACTCTCACTGTTCTTGAGGAGTTCAAGCTGTCCAGGATTACCACATTCTCAGTGCCGATAAGCAACTTTTCTATGGTTCACTCACTGAGAGCTAATTCACTTTGTAGACTTATGACTTTATAGGTTTTATTGTAACATCAAGATGTGTGCGAAGAGAACAGACCTTTTAGAATATCACCAGCAACGCAGTCCGACTCGCAACGAAAGACATAGGCGACATAGCCACCACCGCCACCACCGGATGGCTTACCACTGGAAACAGCAGCAGGATTCTCTCGGCATATAAATCCAAAGTACTCCTTGTTATCGATACCCTACAACAAGACAGAATAAAACAGCAAAAGACTTTTGTTAGCTGTTGTTTCAAGGAGGAAAGTGTATGCGACCGTCTCTGCGGTTCAGAGTTCTTGACATAAAGCCCATCATAATATTTGTGTGACAGTTAATTTGGCCAAGAGTAAATCACATATTTTGTAGTACAGCAAGATAAAGAAATAGCGCCAGTTCAACTTGAGTGACTCAAGTTCTTTGTCCACCTCTCATATCATACTCCAACAACGCGAATGGCGATGGATGTACTATATAATGTAATCTCATGGTCTTGACAAAAGTTGGTAATGTACCAACGGTGCGAAACGCACGATATTTCTGTACGAGGACTAGGTCAGTAAAATTGGAAACTGGTTAAATCTGCCCCGTTTTATTCGTTCTAAAAATAAAAAATTCAAACGAGACATAACTTTGTTATGACGGCTCAAAAGAATCGCAATCAAATGACAGAGAGCGACTTTTATCAAGGCTGTATGGAGACTGTTTTTGTTCGTATTCTATTACACATAATATGACGTCAAAATTCTTTGCAATGATAATGGTTAAAAGAGGAAGAAAGGGGAACTTACTTGACAACAGTAGTAAATGTCCCTGAAACTCTTGCTAAACAAGGTGGATTTCGCATCTGGACTAATAATCCGCAACTCATTTTTGCCAACGATGAGAATCATTGTGCGGTTGTACTGAGACTATATACAAGATAAAAGGTACATTTTGTGAGTAGTTTGGCTTACGAGTTACAGGAATGAGCTTGGTTTTCCCATTACAGTGTGCTTACATTCGTCTCCAACTCGTTACATCGAGGATAATGCCCTGTGGACAATGCCCGGTTCCTCATGGGTTCCACAGGAAGTGACATACTCTTCACAAGAAATGAATCTCCGCTAGAATTCCTACTCCGTCCTCCGTGAACCGCTTCCATGCTTTCTAAAGGATGTCTGACGCATGACTTGAGTGCTCCACCTTCCTGTGATTGGTTTACCGACTCGAGCAAAGGAGACTGACTATTGGGAACAGTTGAATTGGACAAAGGGTCCGGCATCAAAGAAGTGCTCTCAGGCACGCCATCCTGATCGAAAGACTCTGAAGTTTCAGTCACTGTGAGGATAGCACTACGCCTCACAAACTTTGGACTTTGTGGGAGCCTGCTCATGGGGAGAGAGTCAGGTTCTTCATTGTTGGCCACCAGATTTTGTAATGGCTTGTTAGAGCTCACTGACTGAAGACTATCAGAAGAACCTCCCAGGTCGCTAGTAGATTCCTACAAAAAAATTTGACCCATGTGACTCACTTGTACAATGACAATATTTTTTTAAAATAAAAAACATTTCGGGAGGCCAAACAGCTTACCTGGGAGCTGCTCCTACGACTATATGACATTGCAACAGATCCCCGTCTACCTTTCTCGGTTTCATGACTTTTAAACTTGGCCAAAGCGTCGTCAATAAATGATGGAGGCGCCTTCCTTGATGACATGCGAAGCTTCCCGGTGTACAACACCTCAAACGTGATCGCGTCCGTTGGAACGTCAGAGAGGTCGCTGACTTTAGGGGCAGACGCTGATCTCAAGGTACCTCCTACGCCGGTTCCACCAGGACCGGCCATGGCTGCCTTTGTAGACTCCTTCACGGTCGACATCACCTCCGAAACCTTTGAAAAGAAACATAATCTTGTGTCATCAATCTGACTTGCTGCGCATTCGCTTCACATTTCTGTTTTGCTGATACTAGGTACTGCTGCACCAAGAAAAACTCCATATGAACGACCTTGAGCAAGCTCAGCAAAAAAAAAACAATAATTTTTTTAACTGACCAAGGAAGGAATATTATGGGCCAAATTGGAGAATATGCCAGCAACTGCCATGTTGAACTTTTAGAAGCAACGCTTTCAACATTTATTTATTTGTTTTTCTGCCAAAAATAAAATCTCTCTGCAGTAGAGATAGACAAGCATTAGATTGATGGAACCAAAACTCGCTCTTTAAGTTGTACCGGGAGATGATCATTTCAGCCGTCACTCTAATCTGCCAATAAAGAAGGCTTGTTGAAAATCCAAATCCAAAATGTTTCTACTACTCTTGTACTGTAAGTTTCAATCTTACCAGCGATTTCAATCGATTTACAATCTTTGACTAATGTAAATCTCAGAGTGGAACAATAAAAAAGATTGACAATTTTTGAAACGTCCATTGATGTATGCCGGAAAAGTCAATGTTCGAGAACCATTTGCCACATTAAATCATTATTTTATTACCTCGAATAAATGCAAAGTAATCTAAAGTTTGAATAATTTCTGTATTTAATATGTATAAAAAATTCAGCCATCATACTGTCTTGTATTGACTCCAGTAATACAATCCCCTCTTCTCACCTCTCCATGAATTTATGATCAAGTACGTAGCCAAGCCAACATGTACATAAATCTGCAGTAATTCAAATAATTGAATTTTTACACAGCTAAACTCCCTGTGCCGTTCACCAATTCACTTTTTAATTTATTACACTTTGACTTGTAAATACGGGCTTAGCACCCATGACTGATGAGAGTCTGACAGTATGAAACCCTGAAGAGTTCTCTCTGTGGCAATAGTGCAAAATATGAAAGATTAATATATTACAAGCGTCATTTTTCTACCTTCTCAAAAACAAGATCCTCTTCTTTAAAAAAAGATGCTTTTATGATGGAGGCAAGAGTCAGCGAAAAACACACAAACCGTGAACAGATAAAAATAAACGTGTGTGCGTAAATATCGCTGTCATGTCTGCTCAACGGATGCTGGTATAGCCTTGCACGTTGCAAACTACGCTGTCTGAGAGAAAGGAACTGATAATCACCATAGACCTTTTTGCCACATGCATAAATATCGGCTTGTT
Source organism: Alloscopus bannaensis (assembly GCA_027743745.1). Lineage (NCBI taxonomy): Eukaryota > Metazoa > Arthropoda > Collembola > Entomobryomorpha > Entomobryidae > Alloscopus > Alloscopus bannaensis. Next base: position 14,534 of record JAHZMW010003211.1, read on the forward strand.
GTATTCGGTATGACTAGGGAAAATTTGGTGGTTCATATAACATGTCTTGAGTCAATGAAACACTTTCATCATTTTGAAGGCAATACAAAAAAACTGATGTTTTCTTCCGATAATAATACCTATGTAGTAGTATGCTTCCATCTAACTTTTTAAGAGTTGCAACAGAGCTTTACACGAGTACGGAGAACCATCTCCATCAAAAACGTAATAGTATATTAATTGCATCACGCCAAGTGTGCGTCACACGTCAAGGTTCCATCGTAGCTTCAAATATGTCACCAATATGTATATCTATCTATATCTATTACAGAAACTGTGTGAGATATTTAAAATTAATACTTGCGAGCAGAGCTGGTGCACCCAACAATGTACCTGACTGGTGGAAGGAATCACATAAATATATGTAACTCTAACGACTGCAATATCAACTAAATTAAACCTTTAAAATTCCTTTTGGTGAAGATGAGGCCACGCACCAATTCTGTATACGTATATTTAAAAAAGGAGCTAAAACTTTCTTTACGTCTAATCTCTACACTCCAAATAAATTTACGTTTTTATTCTTTATTGGTAAATTGGCCGTCTTGTCAGGATTGCTACTAAACTGAGCTGATACAATGTAGACTTTGTGTATTAGTAATTGATGGAAATCGAATAGAATTTCTCTTCATTCAATCAACTACAATGGTCAAAGCACAATGATGCTGGAGTTCATAGGCCTCGGTAGTCAAACACAATGGTTGAGCTTCTTAACTGACTCATTATACGAAAAAGGTCAAGAAACTAGATCTGTTAATGTAGCTGTATCCTGTGCAGCGGTTTTAAACCCGACCATCCAAATATTTATAATGAAATGGAAGCCTAAATTGAGTCGAGTCAAAAGTACTCAATCTTCATTCAATCAAATCAAATTATTTACCTGTCTGCTCGTTAGAAATGATAATTTCCCTCCCCTTCTAAATCCCAATATGCTTGCCTGTCCAACTGCACTGACTTTTGACAGATTTTTCTTATGGTACTGTAATATGCTTTATGTTGATCACATGCACAGTAACTAAAGTATGTAAGAATATGACTAGAATATGTGTCCATTAGAAAGATGAGCTTGTTCAGAAAAAACTTACGGAGGTTGCCTTTCCCCATTTCGCCAGTGTTTCCCGGTATGGATTATGTGAAATCGGATCATCCGCATGATACGGCGAGTAACCGGTCAGCGGAACAGTAATCATTGCTGCACTCCTTTGTTGCTTCCTAGCAGAATGCACCTCTCTCTTTAGTAATGCTTCCCACACAGTTCTTTTCCGTTCCACTTAAACGCCTCTCACACCACACTCATCACGATAACGCATGATGTGTTTTCTTTAAAAACTAATAAAAACGCAGTCCAACATTTCCGAGTAAATGCTTATTATTTGTAAGTTGTTGCACTCTTTCCCCTCAATAACAAAACTGCTCAACTCTTGACTTGCTGATGCTACAACTCAACGCGAGCCAAGACCTTAGGAGGAGGAAGGGCTAATGCAAACTGAACTATCTTTCCAAAGTGGCAGTCCCATAAAGTGTGTGCTCGAGTGTGTGGAAGTGTGACACTGACGAAATGAAGTAAGAGCGCAAAGCAAAAAGCGGTTTAAAATCTCAGAAATGTGAGTGGTTTCATTTTCTCTGCCGTGTTTTTGCATATGGAATATGTACATATGTAAGTGTCATGCAGTCCATCTGCTCAGAACATGACCGGGCACGGGAACAGCAGCGTGCGCTACTCTGATTTCGAGGTTTTTCCACTTGGCAAACTAAACCCCGACGACACGACGTCTTCGCCTGTTTTTTTATTTAAACTTTGCAAGTCTATAATATATAGAGTCTATCAGTAAAACCTCTGTGCACATTTTCCTACGTTTGACTCCAGCAGAATGTGATGAAAGATCGAGTCAGTAGGTATACGCAGTTAGTAGAGACATGTCTGGGAAAATAATATTCTACGCTGTTTTTGTTGCTTGAAAACATCACTAGCTTGCTCCACAATAATTTGAACGTATACCAATACGGTAGTTGTACCAAGAGGTGAGTAAATATGCGACCCATATCATATTATTATTAAAGACAAAGAATATTGAACGTGACCGCAGACCTTTGTCTCTTTTCCAGTTAATGATCACAAATGAATTCACCATTTGCCAATGTTGTTGGAAGGATGGTGATGTGTGCATATTAGAAACATGATGAGATATGGTTTGGTCGGTGGTTGAAATTCTAAACATCGTTTTGTGTGAAAACTCAGCCAGAATCCTCCCAACGGAATGTTGAGCTGGAGTGTCGGTCTAATAACAACTCATGTCTCCAAAACTAAACCGTGGATCCTTATACACATGTGCGAGGGAAGTTGATGCGAAAAAAATAAAAGCACATATATTGCCAACCTTTGAATCACTTATACAATCATTTACACATCCTCTGCTAGCACCACTGTAAAGATGTGGGTTTTCAATGTGTACGGATGGCTCGACGGAGTTCAGCAAAATGCCTCCATCATTTCCCTCCAATATCATTGACCTTGTGCTTCACGTCCTATGCAGTGGGACGGGACTCATGGTAATGGTAACACTAAAGTTATCACAACACCCGTAGACTCCACGGCGTGAACTCGTGAAACGCTTTATCATTACGTGGGCTTATCATTATCGTATATTTGCTTTCTAAAATGCCCGAGTCATCCAAGTAGATGTAATTGTCTACAGAAAGATCGCGGCTACAGACAACTAAGGCAAAAAATCTCGTGCACATCATATGAATGTATCAGAACTTGTGCATGCTAGAAGCCTGCTAAGTTGGTGATACAATTTACTAGTGGGTCGAATTCTGCTTTCTTCTGAATTCTGTAAGAATTTTCTTCCGTCTTCTAATCAAGCTCAAGTTGACATTCAGTATTTCTTTGAAGTTGTATATAGTTCTTGTTGTTTCCTTACAGAATCCCTCTAGTTAGCATGTATATACATATTGTAATATTAAAGATGCATCCATTGCTCGCACAAAAAAAATCAATTCACCACTAGTCTACCGTTATTCGGTTTGAAAAATAATTGTCCCGAAGAAAAGCAGTGTTCCAGTTAACCAAGCTGTTATACGCATGCCGCATATCTTTATACATACATAGTCAGGTATGTGCTTGTCGTGCACGTTTAAAGTGTCATAGGACACAAGTGTCGTTTTTCCGTTATACGAGTAGAGAAATGTGAACAAGCAGTAAGAAAAGATGCATTTACAATTGTGATTTTTTCCTGTAATCGTGAGCTGTATTGTTTCTCACATTTCATTAAACACTCGCCGCATTCCATTATGATTTTAGGATTTTATAAAAACCTACATATGAAGTCGGTGTTAGAAAAATGGTGTTCATAGTGGGAAATACAAACGTTTCTGACACGCTTTGTCATGGAAATGAAGGTATACATAACCAATGCAAGATTCAGACGGAATTTGCTCCGCGTAAAGTATACGTAGCAAGCAGAAACGAGATACCTAACCCCAATCGAGGAGGCATTGATTATCACATGTAGGTTTGATAGATTTCGAGAGTTTTATGATGTCACATTAAGTCTAACCATTCCGGATGAGTATTATCCAAGCGTTTAAACTCCTGTTAAGATATTATTTAAAGTATGTTCAATGAGATAGCTCCTACTAGTAAGTGTGGTGGCAAGTATTAATTACCTAAAGCATGCTTGTCAGCACTGGCACGTCTCCTAGTCTAAATAAATAGAATAAACTCCTACAAGTTAATCATCTGTATTCCAGTTTTTTGAGTTGGGCAATGATCACCTCTCGTTACCATATCGTTATACTAATTATTTTTTAAAAACAAGTTGATTTTTTACTAAATATAATACTAAATTTGACTACTTTGAGTTTGGCAAGTGCATTCATTACGAGCACAAGAAAGTAGCTACAGAAGTTGAAATGCTAATACATATACTAATGAAAAGTGGTATGCGCACATTACACACAGCGACACAAAATGGATGATTTTTATCTTACCATCACATCCTACATTGTAGTATTGTGTTTACGTGCTGCTTCACGAAAATCATGACAGACTGGCATGTTTTCGACCAGGCAGAGGACGCGTTTTCTTCTTCAAAATTTGATTCTGAGCCAAGTGATATTAGATTTGGAGTGCGCAACTAGTTACAAAACTGCAAAATACATGATCCACGTTGTTCGCCGAGTGCAAACTATAGAGCAAACTTTGCTTTTTACCAGTGGGCGATGTAAGCGTGAAAAATCGTGTGTTACTCTCATAATACACGTTCGCACACAGTCACATAGCTCAAAGTTCAAGGAATGCACTGGCATACTATCTCTCAACTAAACCCGAGAGGGCTGTAATAAAACCATATGAGATCAGCCTTTCGGAGACTGATTGGCTGAAATGGTAGGAGTCGTAAATATAGGTACAAAATTACATACTATTTTTCAAATGCATTTTCTATGTAACTCAAAACCTTGACATAATTAAAGCTATTTAGCAAACCATAATATTCAGCGTGAGTAACTAGTGTATTACATTAGCATTATAATGATATAGATTCGTTCAATCGCTGCCATAAAAATCCCGTGATTGGCATCCTATTGGATTGCCAATTGCCTGGCAAAATCAGCCAGTATTGAATGTCAAGTGTGCATTTCACTGAGTGATGGGCATGGTCGGTCATCGAAATTCCATGAAATTCCATTCCATTCGAATATTCCATGAAATCAATGCGAACGCTGTGAAAGCGTATGGAGCACTAGCAATCACTTCTTGCTTGTTTTGAAAGGCTAATGGACGCCGACCGACAAGATCCTTGGCGATTTTGCCACCAAGTGTTCGTCTCTATACAACCGTCATTATCTACCTTCTTTTTCGCATACATCACAGACACATAATATTTCGAGTACAGTCGTACGGAAAATGCCCTTGACTATTAAATTTCTGTATGCTCACTCACACGTAGGAGTCAAGTTGTTTGTTTAGCTGTCGAATAGTGCACAAATACTTTCGTCGCGTCGTACCGTCGCGCTAAAGTAAAATGTTTTCAAAACAAATATCGTCTGAGGCTTGCATGTTTAGTCGACCAAATTTTTGTATGGTATGCTTCATCAGTTCACGACTATAGCCTTGTGGCGATGAAGTGCTAAAGTAAAAAGCTACTACAAATTAATTAATTAAGTGTAATAAAGTAAATACTAGTATTACCTGAGCGTCACACGAGGCTGAGAAGAGGCGACAATGGAGGTAAATGTCATTCGCTTTGATGAGTGTTGCAAAGTACTTTCTTTCCTCAGTAGTTTCATTCCACGCCTCATTTTCACTCACGGTGTTGATATCAGAATCGGACGTGATGACGGGGAAGGCTCGAATGCAGTCGAGAATGTGAGAGTCAAAGATTGGCTTTCCGGACTGGAGAGAGCTGCACGTCAGTTGACTGTTGATGACTTGGAGAACTACCTACATATACACGCGGGGAGATGATATACATACGCTTATTATTAACTGAATCTTATTATAATACTAATGTTGGTATACACAACATATTTAACATCCTTGACTAAAACAGCTCCCACAAACGCGGCTATAGACTCAACTTCGTTTAGAGTTTTGGGAGAAGCAGAGCAAATGTTATGTTTACAGTGTGTTTTATCGTTGTAATGGAAGAGTCAATAAAGATACAAATTATTTATGCGAGATGTGGTGGACATATAACGTGGTTGTGTGTTGTGCTGGATTGACTATATATCAAAGCTGTCATACTTTTACCAGAGAATTGTTATTTGATGTGTGCACATATGATAAGTTATTCGGAATCATTCGCGGATTACAAATCTGCGTTTCGCAACCCTTTCATGTAGCAAGAGTGATTTTTTTTTCTCAGCTAACCGGATTATCTTAACAAAGTGCAAATTTTTGTTTCACGCGTGTATGCAAAATGCAAGCGTTGCCAAATAAAATGTATCATATTGAACACGATTCTGAGAACAAAGTTGCCTCTCACCATGAATCGTCTGTATTCCCATGTTGACTTTCCTCAATTAGCACCCGTTGTCAGTCACTCTTACTTTTCAGCATTCGACTTCCTTTGAGACGACAATCAATTTTGAATCGAACTACGCACAGAATACTTTCAGGCATTTTCATGTATGAATTTATGTTGGGTAAAGCGTGCCTCCGGTTGCAGAACCAATCAGTCAACCCTGAACCGAGCTAGTCGGCAAAATGTGGTGTGAAGGTCACTACCTCACATCTCTAGGCAAAGCTGCATAATTGACACATTTAATGATTTTTCTACTACGTTTCGAGAAAGTGTGTGGAGGGATATCAGATTTTTTAGAAACGTTTATATTGCTCCTTGTAGAAGGATCAGAAGAAAAAACTTCAAAGCATTAATTTAAAATTTCCAAAGCGATACGCCACGTGCTCATTGTAACGCTTGTTTTTGTCGAATTCCAATGGACTGCCGGAGGTAGTACGTCCCATTTTCAATACCTTGCTTTTGCTCAAGTGCAAGTATAGTCAAACTTTGAAAATTTCACCCGTTACTTAAACTAGAGCGTATTTGTGTGGCACATTTCATTGTGTCGCTGTTTGTGCAGACAGCAAGTTGTCGCTAGACGCAGAGTTGCTCCTGTCGTCTTTTTGTAACGCACCGAGGTGGCGCATAATTGCAACGACAGTGATATCTAGTAAACAACTTGCTCTTAAATATCGTGCCTATGGAAACACCGTCTACAGAAACAACGGACTTGTCAATACACTAGCTCTCTCGTCGGATTTCTTGCTACTTTTTTTCGCTTATGTAAGAACAGTGACGTACTTTTATTTCAGCAGATTCCCATCTTCTTGATCTGAACCTATCCGTAAAGCTATCCATGTATATGTGGTCTTGTTGACATCCACCAAATTCACAATTTGGTTTTATTGGTGAACATGAACACGCCAACCGAGTATCGTTCACCACTTTCGTGGAAAACCAATATACTAGTATCCTTGTTACCAGCTGTGCTTGCGATGTGAGCACATAACAATAAATTAAGTCATTTTATTTCAGGACGCCATTCTGAAAAGCTATGCATAGCTGCGTCTTTCTTAGCGCATTGATGCCCACGCCACAATGAGGTATTGGAAATAGTAAAGTAGAGAGTTAATAATAAAGAATATTGACTGCAATCAAGGAGCTCCACCAATTCACTCCCATCCTGATAGCAGACTATTTCTATGTTCACTCCAAACAATTACATCTCAATAACTACATGGTTTCAACTCACCTGTACCGCTTCGGAAAAGCGCAAAATTTCAGCAATGATCCATGGCATCATTTGCGGCGTGTACGTGCATCTCGAGTCCATCATCGCGGCTCCCAAATATTGAATAATGAACTTTCCCTCAGCACTCGCGGCAACAGGTGAGTGCCTCTCACCTGTGGCATTCCCGTCATGTACACTTCCTCCCGAGGCATGTCCCCCAAACGAGGGAACTGGTATTGTCAAATAATTGCAATTAGACATGGCTCACTGGGTTCATAGTCACGACACTTTCAAAACGTTCCTCTAAACACTTTTCACGAAATCTGAAAGTTTTGTCTATGAAAAACCGTTAAATGCGAAATGCGTTCACCACCAGTATATTACTAAATTGTTGGAATTTTTTTCACAATCTTTGTCGCAGTATAAATCCCCTTCCGATTTTGACGGTAAATCACTGAGCTACGCAGCTATACACGGGTTGATGACTAGAAAAGGGCTTCCGCTTTCCTCAAACGAAACACTCTCAGGACGACGGTCTTATCAAGACTGATGACTTCTTCTGCTCTCGATTTTCCTTTAATATATGCGTGTATATGTGTGCTCACAGAGCGCTAAGGAGGAGGACGAATAAGAATTGCTATTAATTTTCTTCCAGGATATATAGAGCGGAGGCTTTTGTGTCTCTGATAGTACGTGACTTGCCATGCTTACAGGCTTCCACTTTGTGTTCACCATGTGTAATCAGTAATCACCACTTGTTTGTTTCGTTAATCTTTCCACATACACACACACTTTTGACATGATGGGAGTATATGTATGGGAGTGCTTGCATCCGTGTGGTTGGAGTGAATGACAGGGAATTATTAAGCTAAAGTAGATCCAGAGAGACACTAATTCTACACGGTATAGTATGTCGGTGTGTACAAGACTGCGAGTCAGGCCATCATCAAGGTAAATGATAGATGATACGCATCACCGAATCTCAATAAGTGAGTAGGAGCACTGATAAGAGGTGATCATGCATAATAATGTACACGAATAAACGGGACAGAAAACAAGTGGCGACAGAGACTGCTTTAAAAAAACTCAAGAAGACTCTTCTCGGTTAGAAAGATTATACAGGAGATTCGTTGGGAATGCAAAGAAGTGGCACGGTCCGCGTTTCTGCTCTCTCGGTGTTTGCATATTGTGTTTGATGAGAGTTTTTGGCGACGGTCCTAACTGCCCTCCAAAAAATTTACATTTCTGTTTTCTTCTCGTCATGCACCGGATTAACTTGTGTGCATTCATACTCTACAGAAGCGATGTGTTTCTCTGACACTGTTTATGTTTGAGATGGAGCAGTTTGATACATGTAGTATGTACACCTATTTATGATTCTTGAAACTACTGAACTATACAAACTATAATCTTTCACCAACAGTGTGGAATGAATACTGGATACATTGCAGTAGTGGATGAATGTGTATGATGACTAATCTGTGGTATTCTTGCGTGTCATTTGTAGCGTGAACTGTTAGCAATGTCTTCTACCACAGAGAATCTAAAAGTTTATGTATGCGTTGTTTCCTTCCTAGTTCATGGATCCAATTTATTGTTCTCAAGTGAGAGCTACATGATGCATATATGAGCACAAATACATAGGAACACATGAGTTAAGGTGGTTAACATGGCACTTCTATATATTTCAGAGAACATCCTTGGGGAATTCAATTATGTTACACTACAACGAACATGAGGAAAGTGCAGGTAATAGGTCAACGCCATGCCTTCAGTCTCTCTAATTAATCTCCAATGACAACCTTCGTATGAATGGGAGCAAACATATTCTTTTAAGTGGCACATTGATGTGTTTGTGTTGATGAAACATTGTGTGTAATTTACTCCGTTTTAGTGGGCACGGTGAAAGCAACGGAAGATGGATGATCGAACTCCATGAAGTAAACAAACCTTTGGATAAGGAGTAAAAAGCAATTACCTATGTATTGCGTTTTACAAAGTGTCGTCCTGTCCTTCAACCTGAGACAAACAAGTTTATCTGGAGGCCTACGCACTTCCTTCAATCTGTGTAAATCAGCAGCATATGTTGCATGTATTTTTTTATTAAATCAAGCTTCCTTTATTCAGATTTCCATATCCTCCCCATATGTATATAGATTTATATAGATATTTAGATTTTCTTCCTTAACCAATATATGTAGATCAGTACTTAGTTGTATACTTAGTATTAACTAAAGGTTAAAAACGAGGAGATTTTAGACACACATCAAGTGGTTGACTCCAGAACGTGACGTACTCTCACGGGGTTAACAGTCCAATACAGGATGTACAACGTATGCATATTTTTTTAAAAATTAATATATCATCAACGCTCCTCCACCCAGTATCATAATCTGAATATGCGTCTTGCCCGAACATCTTTTCCCCATCACGAGAAGCAATTTATACTAGCACTCATACTCTTGTGTTGGATTTACGAGAAAAAATACATTTACCGATTCATAGTATCTACTTTACAAATCATTATAGTCGACTACGAAACAATTAATCAACTTACCATAGATCTATGTCGTAATTACGTAATAATATTGTGAAATATCCAATTTCCCATTGTCGCAGCACAATTTTGCACCTTCACACTTTCAACAGTTTTCACACCTGGGTAAAATTTTAAGTTATCACTACGCACACATTATATTGATTAGTATGATGTACATGTATTTTCGACTAAAGATGTTGTCTACTTCACTAGATCTACAGGTTACACCAAAGGCTAATGCGACTAAATGCGTTAAGGTTGTTTTTTCGCTCTTCAAAAATATAATACAAAATATAAGTCATCATCGGTACAATTATTGACTTTTTTTGTATAGTATGCTCTTGGAGTAAAATTCACTGCTACACGTACATGTTTTTCTGTCACACTCTGCCTACGTAATATTAGTTCAGAGAATCAATGTAATCAAAGGATATCCTTGTTGTTCACACACAACAACGGCAACAACGCTGATTCTAAAAGAGAACTACACTATGCACCCTACCTTAGTTTCTGCCAGCAAGAAATTCAGGGGTGCAGGGGAAAATGTTTTAATGGGATAGGGTGTCGAATTTCTGATATCTACACACTAGTCACATTGTGCATAGTATAGTCCTTCTCATCTTGCAGTTCAGTATTCCAAATGAACAAATTTAACCATATTCGTTACACAGTATAAAATATTATTGACTAGGACTAATCGGAAACTGAAACTATACGCTCATCAATCCTCGCGAGAGGAGGTAATCGTGGGTAAAAACGCATGACACGGCGTTTTCTCAATTTCCAGTATCTTTTTTCTATCAAATGGGAATATAATATTATCTAATATATGTCCTGGCACCATGATACTCTTCAAAATGGAATGTTATCTATGTCGCAGAAATTAGCGCGCTGAGTCAAGACTTTGTAGATGTACAACCGATACGACAAATCATTTTTTTCGAATAATGAGAGATTATTAGTCAACGTAAACCAGATTTTCCGTGAGTCACAAAGAACAAAGATAGGGTATCATGATATGACGCAATACAACGGAGTTTGATACTTTCACTTTATGTGTGTGTGTGTAAATTTTAGCTTTCCCTTCCGTTTCTTCGGTTCGCAATAGTATGTAGAATCTTCCTCGTTTCGTATATAAACGTACTGTTTCAAAACGCTTACATAAGTAGGTCATATAATCACTGAACATGTTCAATTGTTCTGCTGGTTCCTGTTTTGTATGCGAATGATAGGACACAGTACAGAGAGATTAGTTAAATAGTGATTGCGACGATTAGTTAAATATTGTACACATTTTCATGTTAGAAAACGTTATCGTAATTAATTTCAGGCTTGTCCATACTCCTACACAATTCCTTTCACATATAAATGTTCACATAAGTAATACTGAATATTTTATATAAAGACTATGATAAATAGTTTTCTTATACATAGTAATTATGGTATAGAAGATGTGACTTTTTCCAATGATGTGGCAAGGAATTGGATATGTGAAAGCGATAAGGTGAAAGGCAGATTAAAACAATTACGCTGATCAACGTTTTTTTTTGTATCTGTGTGTGTGGTGTAGATGTGTAATATCGAGATAATACGAGTTTATAGAAATCCGACTGCTAGTAAGATTTAAGCTGATTCAGCTTTGTACATGAACAAAGCATTGTAACAAAGAATTTATCGTAAATATAATGTATTGACAAAAATCGGTGTGATTTTAAAGCAGTGCACAACACTTTCTCATTACACTTGTGTCTCTGCGACATTCCCCAATGAACAACAAGACGTAAACATGTTGTCCAGCTAACAACAAATGACCAGTGAAAGTTTTCTGTCGTCACCATTATCAACAAGTGTGATTGCCATGCCACAGATTTTTTTAAAGAAACACGTGTGTTTGTGTGGAATGCCTACAGCAAGGAACAACAGGTACTACGTCAATGTTCAACATACATATAACTATGTAGTTAGAGGCAATTATTTCGGTATGCTTCTTCGTAGACATGACGTGTTTTTTTGTTTTTTTTTCGGAAATATTAAATACAGAATTTTCCTTTACACAGAATACCTCTACATATATGACTTCTAGTACATCACAATCCGTAGTAGAATATGAATCCATAATATTGTATCGTTTGTGTAACGAACAACTGTCAAATTTTTATGTTCTCCTCTGCCTACGACAAACTATCTAACGACTCATTTATTTTTACCTGTGTACATACAAAATTTATATCATGATGAGGTAAAATTATCATGCTACTAATCAACACCACTCGGTTGTGAAATGTAATACTGTTTTCAATTCTCACACAAGTTTTCTTCTTCTAGAATTCAATGTTTTTCTGGATACAATGTAATTAATTGCTTTATACATTACTTGTTTTTTCAACAATGTTTTCTTTAATAATCATGCTTTCTCTAATAATCATAATATTCTCAAATTGCATAATCATAGTAATATGTTTTGTAAATGTATCCGTATGCCATGCCTACATCATTCTACAGATTAAACGAATACGCTAGCGACTAAAGAATACACAACCTGAAATTGACCACGCCCAAATTCTCGATACGAAAGTAAACAATGTGTAGGCAGTGTGAGGAAAGTTGACATTTGCGCACACGCGTCTCATTCGGACTGGAGGTGTAGTATTATTACCACATATAGGCCGTTCACATGTAAGACTAAACGAATCTAGTTATCTAGTTGTTGATCTAAGAGAGAAGTATGAATTGGAAATGCCTACACGTTAACTAACTTTCAAGATGATCTTTATGTACGTTGGAAATGAATGGTTTGTGTTAGTCACAACGAGATATTGTTATTTCTCTACCTTCTTCATTACACTACAATTGAAACTTTCATACCCACGCGGCTTCCCTGGAGTTGAAGATTTCCTCTCAAAAATTGTGTTTTCCGATCTGTGTATTAATACAAATGTGTGTAGGTATGTGTATTCGATAGTGTAGTAGTGTTTATGTATACATTATGTTCCGTTGAACTCACTGGGATCTGTAGTCTCAGTGCGTTTACACGTCGATATATCTTTTCTCAGAGTTTGTCAACGGTCATTCAGTTTTTAAACTAATCAACTTGCACGTTTCAAAAGATACATACGTATTTAAATTTTTGTATATAAATGTGACATATCCCGATTTCCACACTAGGTTTTACTGCCGAAAACGTAACTTTATTAGTGCCTATAACAATACGCTCTAGTCCAATCAATCAGCATGAATCATATTATACTGCAGCTTCTCACTACATCTACAGGTTTTTATTATATAATATGATCCCTACCACATTGTAAACTACGACTTGTCGCCATATTACGTTTCATTTTTTTTTTGTTTCGACAGTGATGAAAGAAAGTGTGTAACATAAATACTTATCCTTCCTCTGGAGTGCTGATAATTTCTATTGAAAAACCAATCACTGGTTTGACACATCAGTTCACATGTAATTATGTATATTATGTTGTTTGTAATTTTTGTGAATCCCTGGTTCTCAAATTTCACTCAATGAGTTTACGTTTCGACTACGAATCCGCCTTGGTTTGCAATTGCGAAACTGTAAAACTGTCACACGTACCACAGAACATGCATGAGAATGACTTGGAGGAAACTTTATTGTAATCGTAGAAAACGGCTTTCTGGTGTATCAGTTTCACTCGGTATTGTGAAACGTACAAGATTATTATTTGCATCTTAATGCTGCCGTGAACTACTTTGGTTTCGTGATGGCACCGGAAACTCCAAATGCAGCGTCATTTCGCATTGACGAATACCAGTTCTCTCATTTGAGAAACTTTACAATTTGTGTGAAGTCGACAGTATCATCTATCTATCAAATTTTCGTTAATTAGCAAAAGGCTCATCTTCTTGAATGTTACATCTCGTGTTTCGTCCAGATTTTGTAGTCATAAAGCTCCTGCTTACAGGAGAGCAATGAAGCCTAATTCAACTTTCCAACTACTTTGACTTGTTGCACGTCACTCACAAGGATAGTAATAAGAGTAACACTTTTTACTCTTCGCATTGTAGTAGTCTCACTCATTTTGCTTTGGACACTCACACACATCACAACTCTAGCGAGCATTACATGTTAATCAATAAGACATTCTCCGTTTGTTTCACTCTCCTAGAGGACAAACAGGGGTTAAGACTCGTCGAAAAATACAAACGGAATTTGCTCTGCTTTCCAATTAACAGTATACACGTATACACCTATTTTATATCTATCCACTCACGACTCACGCACTGATCATATCCTTTTTGTTAAAAAAATGTATAGCACATAAGGGCGTCATCTCATGTAATCCAGAGAATCTGAGGTATCTGTATATACATAATATGTTATAGTTTATATTCCTTTTCGTTAGTTTGACACGAAACGAAGTCGACTGGACAAGTAACATATTAATATGTATTAGTCAATAATAATAATAATGATGATGATAATAATAATAATAATAATAATAATAAATGTAGTCCTAGGTATGTATATTTGTAGTAATGACAGTTATCCCAGCTCAGCTTGCAAAAGTTTTTAATGGTAAAGTATAAGTATGAACGTTTTCGAGAAAGGAACGACGCGTTTTTTGTAGTTGTCATGTAATGATGATAGAAGCATATAGTTGTTTTAGTAGTAACACATACGACTAAAAATAGTTGACGGTAAAGGAAACAGTTTCTCATTTTTATGTCTGTATTTTTTTTCTTTTCTTCTTGGTATATCAAGCTGTTTTTTGTGGTCCACACTTAATCCTTCTTTTCGTCATCAGGCTCTTTCAGCGTATGCCACTGAGCAATGGGGCGTCGCGGCGACGCCAACATGTCAGACCAGTGTCGAAGTTCTGTGCCAGTCGCATTGCACCCAAGTACCACTTTCCCAATCGGTTCTGAAGTCCCGATGCGATCATAGTCGACAACGGTTATCACTAGATTTACTTTCTGCAAACGGATTCGTTGTCATATTAAAGATTAGTCCATGCTTTCTTTAACATGACTACTATAAGGAACTATATAATGACAAACCTGGATTTGCTCAAAGGGAACCTCAAATGTGAATGACTCGTTGTAGTATGGATTCAGAGTGCACTTCTTTATACTCGTCTTCTTCTTTTTCAACCGCTTCCCGTTCTGCATTAGCGCAATTTTTACGTATGGATCTGCACGACAAGGGCGAATAAAAAAGGGCCAATGTCATTGTTGATTCACTGTTATGTGTGCACGGACCCGATATATTTTTTGTCTATCTTGTACGTTACCAGAGAGTCCTCCAACGTCCATTTTCTTCAGATTTTTGGCTTCTAGAATGACGACTGTTAGCTTGCCAGCCGTCGGGACGTAACGCAGCGAAAAGCAAATATCTCCCAGCTTGTTTTCCTAGAAAAGGCGTTTAATAAGGACTGGCTTGATTACAAGTTTCAGGAGAGCAGCGGAAGAGTGTGTTAAGTCATCGTGAGTAGGGTGTGAGTCACAGAGCAATTTAACAGATAGACATGACATTAGAACAGGAGAAACTGACAGGTATAAGTACATTGCAATATATTCATCAAGAGTTACATAGTATTATTTTATTATTATTATTACTAGACCTATGTTATATGATGTCATTGGTTTGTAAATGAATGTTGTATCAACAAGTAAACTGGCATTTATGTTAGAGATTATAAAGTAATTCATATTACGGTTATTATATGTTTGCTTACATAAGAAGCATCAAAATGGCGAACTTAAAAAAAAGTACAACAGAAAAGTCAGCACGTTTTGTAACGTCCAAAAATGTTTGCTGAGCACTGCGATGGTCGCTACTGTTTACGCAGTATTGTACTGTATTAGATAGTATTGTTTTTCTTCAAAGTTTTGTTTTGATGTGGTGTCAGTTTTTACGGAAGGGTCACGGATGAAGTCGGTACCAAAAAGTAAAAACAAGTCAACGAGAACTTCCACTTATCGCTGAACCAGTAATATTATGCGGATACCTAAAGTTCGTTGGCTTATTTCTGCATAACAAATGTTTTGCAACTTTGTGGTGTTGTAGGCTAAATACTCACTACAAGTCGTAGGGTGTCTCATATTTACATCAAAGATTCTATACTAGCTTTGTTCCATTTCCTGTATGCTTCTTGATTTCGTGTAATCGTGTAATTGTCTACCCTCAACGAAGACTAAAAATAATAATTGTGAATAATGGGGGCAAGTTGCTCGGAGTCGATCTCAGATTTTAACGGGGTAACAAGAGATTTTCGTAAAGCCATTGCTTTCGCCATATTTTTGTATTTTGGAAAAAAATCAGCGCTGTCAAGCATAGATGTAAAATAGAAACGATCAGAGGGACAGGTTCAAAACGCATTATATAAAAGTTTGGACAAGCTCAGTAAAGAGGCCTTACAATATATTTATATATATATCGTTTTGTGGGTGAATGGAAAAAAAGTTGTAGGTTGAATACAAGAGTCGAACAGCAGTGGTTGGGCTTTTCAGAACAGAGACTAACTTTTTATACTCGTCTGTCAGTCCGGTCGGCGGACATTCACCTTATTACAGCAACGGATTCATTTGAGATAATAATAGACGTCAACTGATGACTGAGTCCTTCTCAGCTCAGAGAATCTGTTGAAAACAACTACTGACTCGTAAAACGTTAAATTTAAAAGTGGGGGAAAGGATTTCTCGTCAAATCAGCAACGCTCAAAGAAACAGCAGCAAGTCGTTTTCCGACCAAGCAAAAGAGTAGAATACGAAGGTTGTTCATCACTTCCGTAGAAGTTTTAAGTGTGAAAAAGAGAGGACATGAGAAACAAGCAGAAAGACGATGTGGTAGCAAGTACAGTATTTTGAAGTATTAAGAAACATTTGAGGCATGCGATATATAAACTTATACCTAAAGGAAAGCGATAATTGTACAAAGTGGTCATTTTGGGTAGTAAAATATGGAAGTGGTGTGACGGGGAAAGAGTTGTACGTGTTACGGGATAACTACTTGACATTGTCTTTTTGTTAAAATGTCTCACATGTCACATACAGATAATTTTGTAAAATGATGATGAATATAATTGGCACTTACATGATTTGGTTTTAGAGAGAGAGAGAGAGAGACAGACAGATGTCGGACGGTATTCATTCATTCGGATTGGATCAATTCGGTTTTATGTGATTGAACCACAGAGATAGAGAGAGAGAGAGAGAGAGAGAAATTTATAATTTATTTTGGAGGGAGGAAAACAGAGTTTGTCAGTGGAATTTTGTTTCGACGACAGAGTGATACAGAGGCAGAGCGAGAGACAGAGAGATCCGCAAAGTGACGCGAGGCGGGTGGTATATTGTTTGTTGGGGGCGGAATCGGCATGCATGAGTTTCATACGAGTTTGTTTCAAAGATGGATGCGAAGAACATTCAAGCACAGGCCATAAACCAGCAGCGAGAAGAGTGATTTGTTTGAAAAAAGGAGAACAAAAATCAAACAAGTCATAGAATTAGTTAGTATTGCTACATTGATATAATGTAGTGATATCATAACATTTCTTTTAATTCTTTCCTTGGCCCTTTTTGCCTTGAGCGCAATGTGTAAGCATTCATATGCCTTCATTAATGAATGAGACAACTTGCAAAATTAACTTCAAAGGAATTTCACGATTCGAATACGTTAATCTTGAACATGATTTTTAAAAAAACATCAAGTATTGTGACTTGAACATTGAACCGTTCCCAAGCATCACAATTAAATCTGACCGGGCGGTGGTCATCTTGTCAATGTATACTTTGTAAAAAAACTAACCACTTATCAGCCACGTTTAAAAAAGTTACATTTGAACCAGCACGTACAACATAGAGCTCGTTACAGGTGACCAAGAGTTACTAACTAGTGCATAGAATATTGTCAGGGAAACATTTATTATGAAAAAACCGTATTAAATCAGAGATGACAGGAAATTTGGAGGATGAAAAGGATTCAAAAAGAAGGTTCAATTTCCTGTCTATCAAATACAAACACGGATGATGATGACAACACGCTCCTTTGAAATGTTAGTACAAATGTGGTTGTATAGCGAGTCTCAAAAAATCTTGCTAGCATCTTCTTTCGCAAGAAAGCAAACCGTCTACACAATTGACACTTTTAATAGCTCATTAACTCATTGTACAATCGGAGCCAATACAATGGCACTTTCTTCTGCTCTGGATGCATTTATGAACGGCTTGAGCAGAGTGTGCGCTAGTAATTATAAGAAGAATGATTGTTACCAGGCTGAACACAACTCGGACCTAGCCCCAACAGTAAATCTATTAAATGTTAGTTAAACACAGCCTGCAAAACCGGTATAAAGATTGAAGCACAATTGTACTAATGGTTGGTGGGCACGAACTACATGAGAGATCAGCATAGGTAATAACTCTACAGAGATGGTACGCTACAGAGAGTCATGCAAAATTTGCGGTGAAATATTTGCCAACTCCGCCATGCTCTGTAAGCAAGAACGTCTAGTGACTAGGTTAAACAAAATAAGCAGTTTAATTTAGTATTGTCAAATTTCATTGCACGTTGTGCTTTCTCCGGAATAATTTTATTTTCACGGCACGGAAAAAATGTAATCTCGTCGGGAATAATTGCATGGAAATATTTGATTATACTTGTTAACAAATGACTACAAATCTGAAATAACAATGACAACTTCCGTTTCTGAGTGCCAATTTCACTAAAATCTTTAAAGATTTGACTACAATCAAAAACCTAAAAAATGATGCATCATAAAAACATTAGAAGCTGCAATTCTAAACGGACAGTAATGAATAGTTTGTTTAAAATACTCGGAAATGGGAAACTAAACGTGCAACAAAATGTCTACTGTATATAAATATGCGCCACCTCTCTAAACAATGGCTTTAACATTCGCTGAGCTCAAGGATTAGTGATATTATTGAATTGTTGCATATTATATTGAGCACTTAGTGGTATTACATAGTTTATGCAGGTTTACGTTTTGAGGGTAGATCTTGTTACCTAATTAGTAAGATATCTTCTGTGAAATAATATTCGTAATGTTGTGTTAGTACAACTAGCCAGCATAGTAGTTTACACATAATATACAGATACAGTTTAGCTATACCGTTATATGACTAGTTACCTACAAAGACCGTGTTGCTCTGCACATTTTTACTGTTTTCGCAATTCGAAAGTAGCACTATCGAAGTGAAAATCAATGCGTTGCGCTCCTTCTAATAACTATTTTGTTAGTGGAAACTTTACTGACCTTTCGATTGCGACATTAGAGTGAGAGTGACATGGATACATGTTAAAAGTCTAGTGTAAATTATGTACAAATTTATAATAGACAAATAGTGGATCTAATTTTGTGTGCACATTATTTTCAGAATTTTGTTGTTGTCGCTATGTGTTTTTTTATGAATCTCTTCAAAACGACTGCACTACCTCTTTGGAAACCATACAAAAAGTAATTAAATAATCTACACGTAACTCAAAAGTTTTTCGTGTGCTTGGGGACGGTGTCAAGACTCAAGACAAATACAAAACAACTGGTTTGAAATATTGTGGGAGGAAAGCATCTCAAAAATCAGTTTTGAAACGTGGAGAGCAATCTCCAACGGAACGGTTGAAAGGTTTTCTTGTGAGGAAAACGAAAAGGAATTTTGTTGTTGTGAGTGTACTCTGAAAATACTGAATAGCATGTATCTACTCAACTCCATTCTGAGTGTGACCAAGATGAATTGAAATCGATTAAAACGGAACAGAGTTCTACTACTACTATTGTGAAATGAGAATCTCATCATTACCTGACCACCTTCCCCTTCAACACTGGCGAGCTCCTTCCAGTCCTCGATGGTCTGTGCCAAGTCAAGCTGACAAAGTGGAATCTTCACCTCGCCAATTTGATCGTGTTTAGAGAATCGATCAAAATCAAAGATAGCGAAGACTAGTGTTTTGGCCATTAAGTCGCTGTATGGCAACTGGAAGTGAAAAGAGCAGAAAAAAGGTTACACGCGGCAGTGACACTCAACACACGCCCAAACAATAAATAAGTGCTTTTATTTTTTCCTTCAGCTTTCACCGCAATTTCTCTGTTTCTGTACGTTCAGTAAGATATCAGAGGAGAAATTTGATCCTTCTACTTTCCACACCTCCAAACTCATAATATACGCTTCTTTATCTGTATTCCGCAAGAGAACAGTCCGTACACGCTCAGTATTAGAATCATTTCCGACTTTGAAACGCTTCTGCCTTTTTCATTGTTACATTCCCAGAGTTGTTTGGCTTAAACTGGACTCTCCTTGTTGCCATTAGAGCGTCTGTCTGAATTTTTGAATTCGTAAAAAAAATCATGGGGAAATCGTCAGTGTAGCCTTGAGCCGATTGAGACTAGGAGCATTACCTACTCTCTCCGCTGACCTTGACTCTTTGGAGTCAGCTTTTATCAGTGGGATCCCCACCGGGAAGCATGAGAGATACAGAGAGCGCGAGGAGTGCAAAGGAATGTAATGGAAAAGAGTGGATATGCGCGTATTACTATGGCACATGAAAGGAAAAATATACACATCACTGAAGGAAAAACTAATACGTACTCCGCCTAAAACTTCCGGTGGTGTTCTACCCTTTTTGTGGATCATGCAATCTTAATGAAGGTTGGAAAATAGTGGCTGCACTCAACGCGCACTCTGAAATACTCCGTTTTATAGCATTCCTTGTTCTGCAATTCTACTCTGCTGCTGCGTAATAATGCAGAGCGCATGGACTGGTTGAGAATGGAACGACTGCATTATTTGACAAGTTTTGAGAGAAATGTTGAAATGGATTCAACTTTCCGCAGTTCTGTCCTGTGTGTACACACGTAGCTATTTCCGTCTTCGTCGGTTGTGTCCTTTCAATTCATCATTGAACACTATTGAAAATGATCGGGGATTATCAGCAAACGACCAGGTAGAGAGAGAGTGTGTGTGTGTTTATGTTTGTGGAAAAAAAAACAAAATCGAAATGGTGGATCAGAAAAGGACACATGTCACCCAAGACATGGTTAAATTACGATTCAATTTTACTACGCATTCATTTTATCGAGCACAAACTATCTCCTCCACCCCATTTGAGCACAACAAATGATGATCGATAGGAGGAATTTTTAGGGCAAGGAATCGCCATTTGACTTTCACTGTCATCACTTACTCTGTACTGAAGCTTTCCTAACTTTTGAACTGACACATTGTGTTCCTGTTCGTCTATCTGCTCCTCGGCGTTCTCGGTGAGCTCATCCATGTCGGGTTGCACCTGGTAGAGAAAGATTAAATATAAGCTTCGGGGCCAACACATATTTGATGATGATGAGAAGGCGGAGTCTGCAATGTGTGGCAATTGAGAACGGAGTAAAATCTCTGGGCTCCTTCCACTTGACAAGCTTTCCAAGAAATTCAAACCGTCGCTCATTGCTTTCTCCTCGAGTCCTACAGTGAGGACTACAATGGGACAAAGCGGAGTTCGTGGGTGAAAGTTTTCCCTTTGCGAGTAGTTGTTCAAAGAAAAAAAACAAAAACAGCTCTTTTCGCAAGATAACTTCTTCTCGGAAAGGATCAAGGAGAGCTGTGGGCGACGAGGAGAAGCGTGTTTTCTGTTGTGTGAAGCGAGAAAAAAGTTGAAATTGACTGAAGTTTCATGAACAAAGTGTACGCACTCTTAAAATTGTGAAAACAGTTTCCTCCCACAAAGATAGAATTGAGATATGGAAAAAAATGTCGAACACTTGAGTTTGTGATGTCGGTGCTTTCCATGGAGGATTGATTAAATTACTTATCAAAGGCATCACATTCATTGTTCCTTCATTTCGCTTCCAAATTTCAACTTGGTAACATGACGAATTATATTGCTCGCTTGTCAAGGACGAACCGCCCACTCTCGCTTCTCATGTAGCATATTGACATATTTTACGGCTACTGCCCACCATTTAATATGGTTGCATATTATGGACCAAAAAAACTGAACGGTATGTTATAATAATGAAGCAGAATTTTTTTTTGCAACTTCTGCTTTTTCTTTTGTACATTTTACATCCTGATGAGGACGATACGAGGACGATGATGATGACATGCTTGTAATGTTTGTAATCAAGTTTGCAATGGTCTGGTGGTTTCTGCACAGAAATGAAAGTGTGAAAGTGACTTGCCTTCTCTTTGTATGCATTTCCTAGGAGTTGAACCGACTTCAGATCCACTGCCCCTTTCGTACATTTCTTCGCATCCTTTGTTCTCCGCTTGCGGAAACATCGGCGAATACACAGAAAGCAGGTTACTAGAATCAATACAGCTAGACCTACAAACAAATAGAGGAACACATACAGAAACGGAACGGTGTAGGCCAAGTGAAGTCAAACGGAAATGATGGTACAATAGTCCTCAAGTTTCCACAACAAGTCTGTCGTATATACATACATTCAGCGATACATAATGTAGTGTAGTAGAGTAATATGAGAACAAAAAGGAGCCATAATTCATAACGTTTTTTTTTTTGCTTTTCACTCTTCCTTGTGGAGTAGACGTATCGCTCGGAGGGAATACAGACATTCGCCTTTTTATTCAATCGTTCTATTAAAACAAGTTGCTTTCTACCACCGCACCGCCGTGTAAGCTCCATTCTTTCTTTTTGATACTCTTTCATCAGTATTATTTCTCCTCTCCTTTCACTGGCTCCTAAGCGCTGGATCGAGGCGCACCGACACACGTTGTTGGGTTGGTGGGAGTGCTCAACAGCGAGTGAGTGAGCAAAAGGTAAATTATGAATAACAAGGAGGAATAAATATCACTTGTGTGATACATGGTTGCTGACGTCTCTTTTCCTCTTTAGCTATCCGTAGTGAACGGTAAAATGTAGTCACTCAAAAGGAAACCTTCATCCAGACTCGTCGTTGTTGGTGGCCAAGGGGGGGGGGG